>OZ035880.1:72398291-72440048 GCA_964034835.1 Muscina levida
ATCTTTAATGACATTCCAAACAATGACTAGAAGAGCTGTTTCTAGATTCTGTAATTTTCGTTGTAGTCCAATAGCTTTAGATCGTGCAGTCGGTTTCTCGTCTTTGTTCTGTGCAATAAAGTCTAATGTATCAATGATTGCAGACCACTTTTTCTCGAGCAGACGAGCGAGTTTGAGAGAGACTTTAGAGTCTTTAATTTATTCCTTCTCATTTGCTCATTGCTTGGTTAATATAACAACATTTTTTTAACTATTTTTAATTTAAATTTTGGCTCCCTTAAAATCATGCCGGCCTAGGCCCGGGCCTATGGGTAAATCCGCCACTGGCAGCCCAACAAACCATCTCCTAAGCTAAATGTAACTGAATTGAAGATAAAGCTTCCGTAACAGAATTTCCACAACATTTCATAAGCAATGTTTATGATAGCTTTATTTATTTGCAAAATACAGGAACACTGGATATACACTTCATCATGGTAACAGTTTGGCATATAAAGGATGGTTAAATTGTAAGAGCCGATGTTGAATGTGAACCGCACCTAAACATCAAGTTCTTTTCTGCATTATATTTCACGTTTCTCAATTTCAGACTAACTCAATTTAAATCATGGAAAGATACACAATCGAGCAGCGTGTTAAAATTATTCAGGCTTATTATGAAAATGGGCGTTCAAATCAAAATGCATATCGTGCACTTCGTGATTATTTCGGTCAATTTAATCGTCCAAGTGTGCGTACAATCAGAAAAATCGTGCAAAAATTTGAGCAAACTGTTCGAGATAGTGTGGCTGAAGAGCCGACCACCTCAACTCTCTTCGTCGTGCCCAACAATTGCACCTCTCACGCTCGTCGTCATGGCCAGAATTGGAAGATATGGATGTGGACGATGTGTGGTTTCAACAGGACGGTTCGAATTCGTATTTCAGGAGAAGAAACGAATAAGATGAATAGCTCAATGAATTTTGCGTATCGATTGATGAGTCGGCAAGATGTTGACAATCATCTGTTAAGATATCGACGGTTATTTCAACAGTACTGCGTTGACATGTACGTCAAGGTCAAAACGGAGCTTCTCAATTTTATTCGTTTCAATCAGTCGCCACATTTCGAGAAGCTCGCCAACGTTTGCATTTGTTCGAAAACGATACGCAACGCTCGCCGAGGCAACTGTTTCTGCTCCAGCGATTCAAAAACGTACATTGTTTGCGGTCATCATAGCCATGTGTCATCTGCCGAATCCAAGCGCATTGTGGGACGAATAAAAGGACTATATGGCTGACGAAATTTGCGCAGAGTACGCACGATAACATTGAATTTCGATCTTGAAATTAACTTCTGATCGAAGGCATGTGCGTGCTCATGTGCGACAGTCTACTGTCAAAATTGTGAATACCAGCGCAAAATCGATCAATGCATAATGCATTCCATCGCGAATTGCAACGAGATCAAGACTTTGATCGAGTTGAGCTGACTGAAATGTGCCGCCTTTAAATGCCGAGCAAACGAACGTGTACGATTCGCTGAAGAATAATAACAAATCGAAAAACATTGTATGTCAGATTGCTTTTCACAGATTTCGATTAAATTCAAATAAATCAGATTAAAACATGACAGGAGCGAGAAGTTTGCCAGGTCCAAAGTTGGATGGCAGAACAACGTTCGCCAGGTCAGCTAGTATTTCATAAAAGATTTATAACTGGAATAGTGATTAAATACAAAAACTGGCCAGTTGGACAATTTCTAAAAAAAAAATTCCAAGACGAAGTCCCATATTTCATGCAAAACAAATATTTTTGTAACGAATACATTATTTTCAACAGCACACATTTTATTTCCAATTCGGATTACAAAATAGACAATCAATTCGTATGATGAAGTACTTAGTACAAACATTTAAAATCGCCGTTTGGATTACAAATTCGAATAAACTAGATGTAAATTTATAATAAAACAGTAATTCAAAACTGAAACGTATAGGTATGTGGCCGACGGTAGCATGCTTTCACGTTAGGTCACAAACGACGCGCGTCAAAAAGCAAATAACGGGAAAGATAAAAGAAATATTTTTTTCGTTCAAAATTAATTCTAATATGTTAATGTACGTTGCCACGCTCAAGTAAGTAATATTTATCAATTATTTCCTGGATTTTTATATTATTATTTTGTTCATAGTTATGAAAACACTATACATATAACAATTTCCTTCACTATAGTGAGAGAGGGAAAAGGGCAACTCTCCAACACAAATTCATATTGTGGTTGTATTGGGCTGCCGTTCACTGTTTTAAACATAAAAATGCTGTGGTGGACCAAGTTACCCCACAACAATTTTAGTAGTTTTCTTTCCTTGATATACCATGCGGAAGATCCGTAATTCGATCCCCGGTTTCAGTCATCTACATTCTTCTTTCATTGCCGGCCCCCTCGATGTTGTCAACAGCAACTTTGCAGTACAAATGTCGAGTCAATCGGCATGTCTTGTAAAAGCTTTTCAAACATTGACGTTCGCATTCGTCGGTAAACAAGTAGGTGCCGTTTGAATCAAAAATAGAAAGCGTGTTAATTAACAGCAACGCGAGAAGCTGTTCCATACCTCATTCATGGGGTTTAAAGGGAAGTTAAGTTTTTTTTAATCTACTCCATATTGTGCAACGTTTGACACCAATTTGCGAATAAATTTGAAACATTTTTTAGACAAAATGCACTACGATTGCCAACTTTAAACGCAGGTTGGGGATGGAAGATGACATCGAATTTTATTTTTATTTTTTTTCCTGTTTTTTGAGACCTAACGCGAAGCTGAGTTCCAAAAATCGCTGAATTCGGGACATCCTAATGCTTATTTACGTTCCGGTGCGAATGAAATGTCATATGATATTATATCCATATATCACCGCAAATGCAAATTATATAAAAACTTACTACAACCCTTCTGTTAATAAGTTTATCATCACAGTTTTAAAATATAATTTTTAACATACAATGATGTAAAGTGTTTTTAATGGATGCTAGTTTTACTTAATACTTTAGTCCGTATCGTCTCAATTGCATATTTTAGGTACTTTACTCACTAATGGCTGTCCTCGTAGTTGAAGTTCCCACGTGATTCGTCGCATTCGATATGGATGTATCCGATTCATTTGGTCTATTCAATATACTGTCTATGGTAAAAGGGGAATTTAGCTTAGACATCGCACACAAATTCAAATTTTTTTTTCCATCTGTTAATGGAATGCTTTTCATTTTAGCGGTTTCACCGTCACTTAATTCCGAATCCGAAATCCTCCCAAATTCATCATCTGACGTGCCAATATCCGTTTCCCCTTCATTGAACTGAACGCGACTCATTTTGTAGACCACCAAAAAGGTTAATCGTTTCTTAATCACTTGCCAAACTAATACTAAACCAGTTAAGATTGTCATAATACACTGGACCATGAAGCACTCACAGCAAATGTGTGACATTACGCTGTGCTGCACAAGCAACATAATAAATAACCATGTCAAAATACAATTTACTTGTTTCCCCCAGCTCTACTCTCCGTATATTAGAGGTTATATGCTACGCTCACTCTCTTTCTAACTCCTCCCTCTGGATTTCACGAATTCACACTATATTTATTATTACTGTCGTTGATACTGTGTCGTTAATATTCACAAGGTGCGACAAAGACAAAGCTATTCAAACAAGGGATGCTGTTCAAACACCAATGAGGATGATTATTTGTCTTCTCTACATTTTGACTCTCTTATGTTAACTTAAACTGTGTACTTCGGGTCCATGAGTATGTACGTATGTACATTCACGTAAATAATATACATGGAAATCATATTGTGTTTATTTTTCCAATTCGCAGATGGGCATTAATAATCCGCTTTGGTTGTTATTAGCTCCAATTATATTTAAGGCTTTACGGCGATAAATTATTGAAATAAGTTTGTATGTCTTTATTTAAGCAAACAGAAACACTTAATTTTGTAATTAATGTTATTTTTATTCGATCTTTTTTGTTATCAATTGATATTATATTTAAATTTAAGGTAGAGTTGATGTTTTACTTTTTATTATTATTTGTATTCAATATTTCAATCCTATACCACAAAATATACCTACACGCAATGCCGTAGCCAGGGGGTGGCAAAGTTTTTACCCAAATCAAATAAAGTATTGGTTCGTATAACTTTATTTTAGGTTAAATGTATAAAAATACACTCTTTTTGTTATTTTTGAATAGTCTTCCATCAACAACTAACATTATTGTAAGTATATTTACTACAGGAAAAGAATTTAAGTTGAAATTCCATTGAAATTTTTGTTGACTCAATTCCAGAAATTATCCGGGCTGTACAAGTTCTGGTAGAAAATATGATAAAACTACAAAAATATGTATTTAAACTTCATATAATTATTTTATATTGTCACGGTGTTTGTCGCAGCAATTCCCCGAAACGGCACAACGAAAACTTTATGAAACTTTGTAGAATAGGTGCCATTGTATTTTCTTACCGCTAGGCAAGGGCGTAGCCAGCTTGGAAAATCAGTCAAAATCCCGCAATATAGGAAGATTAAAATAAAATAGTACAGAAATTTCACTAAGGTGAACTCACTGATAAAAACTTTCACCCTATGTTCATTCTCCAAAATTCTAACGAATATTTTTTAACTCTGAGTCAAAGAAATTAAATGATGTTTAAGTAAAAGTACTAATGTATTGTTATAGCCCTGCTTGTGCAGTGGTAACTGTTGGCAAGACGTTTACAGGCATGTATCAAAGCTGTAGAAATGGTCACAGTTTAGAAATTGCTAATGAATTCACAAAATATTAAGAGTTCCTCCTTGAAATTATTGGAAAAATATAGAATACCTTGTATTGGAAGTACTGGTTCGCAGAACGACGCCCTTTTTTATTCGTAAGTAAACGTTCAATAAGCGATAAGGTTATGCAAAATTTTAACTGTATTTAGTGCACTTACAAAAAATATATTTAGTATGTATATAAATGTACCAAATTTAAATATCTTCCAGTTTTTCATTGGGATGTTAAAAAACTGTTAAATCTTTAAAAGGATCAGAAAAGTTTACTCGAGTTATCCTGCACATCAGCCACCCGCCAGACAGACGGACATGGCTCCAGAGTTGAGTTCGCTCCTCAGATACTTAGGGTTCAACGTGTCTCCTTTAGACTTGTATAGTTCCGGAACGAACAAGTTCCAATGAACGATTACATGTAGTGAACGGTTCGAACTAGTTCCACATATTCCGCTCATTTCGTTCCTTTTGCTTTTTAGTTCCTTCTGGTCTTTTCGTTCCGACTGCTCTTTTCGTTCCTTCTGATCTTTTCGTTCCTTTTGCTATTTTCGTTCATTTGACATTTTCGGTCATTCGTTCACTTGTTCTTATGTTCATATGTAACAATTCTAAAGTGGTGGCATCACCACAACAAATACAGCAGACAAATTGTTTTTGTATTTTGCTATGAAAATTGGTTCATAAATCCTATAAACAAAGCCTTTGATTACTATTTTTTTAAACACACCATTTAAACAATATGAAAATACTTCATAAACTTTTAAGCAGCTCTAACATATTTCAATATGTTTGCAAATCGTTCACTTAATAAACCAAAAAAACAATCATATCAAATTGGACGGGTGAACGAAGTGATGAAAAGAAATAAGTGAACGAAAAGATCAAAAGGAACGAAAGGAACAGAAGGAACGAACTAGTTCCTTTTGATGAACGGAACTGAAAGGAACGATTCACCAAAAGGAATTAGAAAGTCCAACTCTAGTCTCCTTTAACACGTTACACTTTTTCTCGTGTCAAATGATATAGAGGGTGGACCAAATACAAGTTAATTTTAAAATCGTAGATTATTTTAATCCAGAAGCGATTCAAACACTTAAGGCCAATATCATCAAAGCAATCCGTGAGCTACAACCCTAAAGCATTAACAAGGTCTTGGATAATTAGAGTGACAAGATGCATTAAATTGAACGAACACAAAAAAAAATATTTAAATAAAGCAATCGAGTGTGGAATTTACAATTTTTGAGGCAACTGATTCCTTACTAGATTTCCGAATCTATTCTTTTAACAAGACATGAGACTAAATTAATTAATTCTTTGGATTTGTAGATTACATTCAGTGAAACCCAGAAGCAAAAAATTGGGCTTTACATGCCTTCTTGCAAGCCTGCAAAGGGAGTCAGGAGCCTTACCCTTCAAATGCAGTCTTCATTTCAAATTAACATAGGGCAAGGCAAGGCTATGTGCGTCAATTCTGCCTTCTACTAATAGGCCTGTCAACAGGCCTGTTTAAGGCGAGAAAATTTGCATACCCTTTGTGCACATCTATGGAATTTTTGTGGGGTACACAGTAGGGCTGCTCCCAGGCCAGTTTTTAGAAGGGAATAAGGCATGTCTGCCGGATCTTTTCTCACCCCAGTAAGAGACCTCTTTACAGGTCTCATTTTAGAAGCGAAATGTGCATGGGTATGACATTTTTTGTTAGGCTTAGTGAATGACTTATTATAGCCTGAATATTAGGCATATAACTTTTTACAATTTTTGCAAATAGGAAAAAATGGCATAGCATAGTCGACTAGAGCATAAAAAAGTATGAACTCCCATTATTATTTTTTTTTCGAAATTGCAAAAAAGTTTCCGCACCAAATTTACAAATCTGTCAAAGTGATTTCAATTACAGGGTTGCTAACTCGCAGCAATACATACATTTTTTACTAGGAATCTTAACTATATTAACTAATAGTAGGCAGATTATACCCTATTTGTAAATGTATATGTGATGATTAGAGCGACGTCTGGTTTTCTGATCATACTTTTGACAAAAATAATGTCGACATACTACAAAAGTCATTGTCCGGCTTTACAAAAGCAAATGAATGTTTTCAGACATTGGGTCAAAAAAACCATCAGCTATTCAGAAAGTTCAGCGGAGCAACATCAACGCAGAGCGCGCAATTAAAATTATGCAAGACATTTTGCTATTTTGTGAATCACCACATACTTTAAACTTAAAATTTATTTCATATAACAATTGAAAACATTTGTTTATTAAAATAAAAATGTGAAGAACAAAAATCTGACTTATTTTAGAAATCGTGTTTGGTGCGCAACATTTTTGAACCCAAATCACCTAAAAAGGTGATATTCATTACATGTACCATATTTGCCACCACGTAGTGGTATGCCAAATTTTTCGTAAAAATTAGTTATATGCCTACTGTATATATGCCTGGAAAAGGAAGGCGTATTTGAATGTCAACAAACTGCATTATACAATGCCTCGTCTTTTCCGCTGCTGGGAAAAAACACTGTATTAGTCGAAAAAATACCCAAGACGGTTTTAATCTAATTCGGAATCGAACAGCATCATTAGATTTTTGAGTTACAATGACGGTTTCGTATCCATTTTTTTTTTTATTTTTTATCTTTGAGTAGTGTTTTAAGGGGTTGAATAGATTTTCGATAAGCTAGAGTTGGGATCAAGGGCGTAGCCAGGATTTCTTGTAGGGGGGGGCAGTCGGTTTTACATTTCATGTTAATAGTATGTTTACAAAAAAAATAAAACTAAGAACCTAACAAAAAAATCAATACCCATGGTTTTGACAATATTTTATCATACAAAAGTAGCCTATAAGTTTTTTTTTAAATTTTAAGTCATCGAGTTCATATAGTACCAAAAAATTGTTTTTAAACATCTTAGTTGTTTTGTTTTTTGTACATTTCTTGAGCGATTTTAAAAATTTTTTATATTGTGTTATTTGAAACAAAACTGTGTAAATTTTTTTTGCTTTTATACCAAAACTTCAATTTTAAACTATAAATAAAATAAAGAAATTTCATCAAATTTGAGTTGATCATACATCATTTTGGCAATATCGATATTTTTCATTTCTTCAGACTGGACCAAAAATCTTTGTAATAATCAACTACAGTATAAAAACTGGACAAATGAGATAAAATCTTTTTGTGTTAGTGTATCATTCAATACTTTGGCTATACGATCAGAAAAGATTTTTTATTGTGGATATTAATGGTCAATTTATTGTCACGCACTACGATGACGCTTTTCGAACCCCATGACGAGTTAATCTTCAGACCCCTTTGTGACGAAATGAAGCAATCTGCTACATCAGTGAATGTAAATCTGGTAAATCTGTTTAGTTATTATAAAAGTACACAAACAGGGATTTAATTATTATTCTCATATTGTCTTCGATATTTTGACATTGCTACAACCTGGAGGCTTAGCATGCATTACAATTTTACATTTAAGGTAAAAAAAACCTAGTTTGATAGATAAAAAGAAGAAATTTAGCATGCCATAGCCTCCAAGTAGGCGAAATACAGAAAAAAATTGTTCAAACTTCTATATCCTTTAAAATATTAAAGTCCTTTACATATTAACGAAACCGTGGATGAAAAAGTAAGTATGCAGTTTCCTATACATAGACACTACTATCACTTGTATATAGTTTCGATCATTGGTCATAATTGGTGTTGCATGGTGTCACATACTTGGTATTGGGTAAAGGATTTCAATTATGAGCATTAGTTTTTACTGCTTTTCTGAATCAAACCTGGTTTTAGAGTTTAATTTGGAACAACTTTCTTAAAAAAAAATTATTGAGACAACCAACCGAATTGAAGTTATAGGCTGTTAAAATTGATTCAAAATCGGTAAATAAAAATAATCTACCATTTTAGTAAAAACAAAAATTCTCTGTGAAAAAGTCATAGAAACTCTAAAACTAATGACGCAGTTCGATTCCTCGTGTCTGAATTAAAGTAACTCAATCAGTCACACCAATTTTCCAAGACCTTGTTAATGCTTTCGGGCTGTAGCTCACGTATTGCTTAAATGATATTGGCCTTAAGTGTTTGAATCGCTTCTGGATTAAAATAAACTATGATTTTAAAATTAACTTGTATTTGGTCCAGCCTCTATATCATTTGACACGAGAAAAAGTGTAACGTATTAACATGTTGGACCTTAAGTATCTGAAGAGCGAATTCAATTCTGGAGCCATGTCCGACTGTCTGGGCGGCTGGCTGGTGTGCAGGGTAACTCGAGTAAACTTTACTGATCCTTTTATTTTCCAAAATTTAGTTTGAACTTCCTAACAAAAAACTAGGCGATATTTGAATTTGGTCAGTTTAATTATCTTACAACAATAGGTAAAATCTCAGAAAACCGAAATATTTTCTACAACCCTTTTGGTACCTTCAATACAAATTGCATGTGCACTAAAAACAGTAAAAATTTAGCGTAATCTTATCGCTTATCAAACGTTAACTTACGACTGCTACTACTTCTAATACAAGGTAGTCTAAATTTTTCCTACAATTTCAAGGAACTCTTTGTTAAAATATCCACTAGAATTGTGGAGAATGAACATGGGGTGAAAGTTCTTATCAGTTAGTGAAATATCTGTACTGTTTTTTTTTGGATTTTCATATATTACGGAATTTTGACAGATTTTCCAGGCTGTAGGCAGCTGCCCCCCCCTGCTCCTACCTGGCTACGCCCTTGGTTGGGATTTCGAATAAGCTAGACTTATTTGCAAGGGCGTAGCCAGGATCTAACGTAGGGGGGGGGCAGTCGGTTTTACATTTTATGTTAATAGTATGTTTACAAAAAAAAACCAAACCTACGTACCTAACGAAAAATCAATACTCAGCTGCCCCCCCCCCCTGCTCCTACCTGGCTACGCCCTTGGTTGGGATTTCGAATAAGCTTGACTTATTTGCAAGGGCGTAGCCAGGATCTAACGTAGGGGGGGGGGCAGTCGGTTTTACATTTTATGTTAATAGTATGTTTACAAAAAAAAAACCAAACCTAAGTACCTAACGAAAAATCAATACTCATTGTATTGACAATATTTTATTCAACAAAGGTAGACTAAATTTTTTTTTTTAAAAATTTAAGGTCCAACCAAAAATTTTTTTTTAATCATCATAGTTGTTTTGTGTTTTTGGGACATATGAAATTTTAGGCCGCAATTCTTGAGCGATTTTAACATTTTTTTCTTGTGTTATTGGAAACAAAATTGTGCACAGAAAGAAAGGTTTTTTTTTTATCCTGAATTCCTTATCTTTTTTTTTGACTATATCAAAGTCGATGAAAAAATAATTTTTGACTTTAATATAAAATATTTTTTGGATTACGTGTCCAAAAAATTTTGAACTTCCGCAATTAGCATATGTTACGAATTGAAATAATTTAAAATATAAGCAAAAACTATATTGTCCTTCTCACAATTATTATCAGATTAGAACAAGTGTTAATATATAACATGAAAAAGAAATGTTGAGTTTTTAGAAAGTCTTGGTGAAAGTCACTAGAATTTTTTCTGCATCTATACCAAAAATTCAGTTTTAAACTGCAATAAAATAATTTTGTGTGTTAATAAGTAGGCAAAGTAGTGCTTTTTCATTTAAAAAGACCGATACCATAATACTTTACATCATCTGTCAAAATAAAGAAATTTGTTAATTCCAAGAAATATATGAAATTAAAGTCAAAAATTTATTTTTTCATATAATTAGACAATTTTTAAAAAAATAACTGTAAGAAATTTAGAATAAAAAAACGCCTGTGCACTTCGTTGTTTCCAATAATACAAAAAATCGGTCAAGATTTGCGCATACAATTTCATACATATGTCAAAAAAACAATTTTTCCCACTGTGGACGGTGCTTATATTTTATATTTTAGCTTAAAACAGTTTTAGGTTGCATGAAAATGATGATAAAAAGTGTAAATGCCACTGTATTCTGGTAAAAAAAAGCTTGAATTGAAATCCTAGATGATCCTTTTTTGAAAATATCGATATTTTTCAAAAATCTTTTTACTTTTTAATCGACGACAGTAAAAAAATGGACAAATGAGATAAAATTTGCTTATTTATTATAAAAGTACACAAACAGGGGTTTAATTATTATTCATGTTTTGTCTTTGATTATTTTGACATTTCTACAACCTAAACCAACAAAATTTAACATTTAAGGTAAAAAACCTAGTTTGATATAAATTGTTCAAACTTCTATATCCTTTAAAATATTTAAAGTCCTTTACAATGTAAACGGAACCGCAGATATAAAAGTGGATATGCAGTTTTCCTATACATGGTCACTATTATCACTTGTATAAAGTTTCTATCATGGGTCAAAATTGTTGTCGCATGGTGTCATTTACTTGGTATTATTAGTTTTTACTGGTTTTCTGAATCAAACCTGATTTTAGAATTAAGGTTTGTATTCAAAAGTAGAAGCAGAAAATATTTGGAACAACTTTCTTAAAAACATTTTATCGGGGCAACCAACCGAATTAAAGTTAATGGTTGTTAAAATTTTGTCAAAATCGAAAATTAAGAAAAAAATCTACCATTTTAGTAAAAACCAAAACTTTCTTTGAAAAAGTCATTGTAACTCAAAAACTAATGATGCAGTTCTATTGCTCGTGTGTGAATTACAATAAAACCTTCGAGTCCGGTCTTGTTATATTTACGACTACCACAGTGTAATCGACCATGTCTAAACTCAACAAAGTGCACTTAAGTAAAGCTTCACAGTCTATGTTTCGTATGCTAGTACGATCAAAAAAAATATATTTATTATTGTATGTTGAAATCCGTTTTTGTTTTTAATTCTTTAAAGCATTATCTGACGAATGTTATTATATATCATTTTAAAAGTGCAATAAAATTAACAAAATCAATTTGCTTCTATGTAGTTTGGCTATATTAGTAAGAACAAACATTCACATTAATAATGGATCACAACTTCCCAGCAAAAAATATTAAAATGGGAAGCCCATTCCCACATAATCGCTTATTTTTCTGGTTGCCAATTTCTAAGTATGCATTACAATACACATGCTTAGAACTAACACAAATATTAATGATTACTCGAATAAGTCCACTTTAATAGTTTTTGATAAAAATTTTCGAAGACAAAGCCGAACTCGATGGTTTTACCCTAACTTTGAGTAGTGTTTTAAGGGATTAGCTTGACTTATTTTGAAACAAAGCGGCATATCCGAAATCACAACTAAAGCTTGTCAAAAAACTATTCGACCCCTTAAAACACTGCTCAAAGTAAAAAACACTTTAAAAAAAATTTGTACGAAACCGACACTGTAACTCAAAAATCGAATGATGCAGTTCGATTCCTCGTGTCCGAATTAGGTTTAAACCGTCGAGTCCGGTCTTTTCTAATTTTTGACTACTACAGTGTTCTATTTCACTGAATGTAATCTACAAATCCAAAGAACTAATTAATTTAGTCTCATGTCTTGTTAAAAGGATCGATAGGAAATCGAGTACAGAACCAGTTGCGTCAAAAATTCTTAATTCCAAACTCGATTGTTTTTTTTTTAATATTTTAAACTTGTTCGTTCAATTGGCTGCATCGGCTCGCATTGAAGTAGCTCATTCTGTCACTCCAATATCCCAAGAGCTTGTTAATGGATTAAAATACTGTATGATTTAAAAACTAACTTGTATTTGGTCCACCCTCTACATCATTTGACATGAGTAAAAGTGTAACCTATTAAAAGAGACAAGTTGGACCTTAAGTATCCGAAGAGCGAATTCAATTCTGGAGCCATGTCCGTCTGTCTGGGCGACTGGCTGGTGTGCAGGATAACTCGAGTAAACTTTACTGATCCTTGTAAAGATTTAACAGTTTTATTTTTTTCCAAAAGTTAGTTTTAACTTCCTAATGAAAAACATACCATGCTAATGAAAAACTGTACGATATTTGAAATTTGTCAGTTTAATTATCTTCAACAGTAGGTAAAATCTCTGAAAACAGAACTATTTTCTACAACCCTTTTCGTACCTTCAATGCAAATGACTAAATTCACCCATAGTATTTAGTGCACAGTTTAAATTTTACACAATCTTATCGCTTATTGAACGTTAACCTACGAATAAAATAGGGTCTCGTTCTGCGTTCTAGTACTTTCAATACAAGGTAGTCTAAATTTTCCCAATAATTTCAGGGAGGAACTATTAATATTTTGTGAATTCATCAGCAGCTTTAATATATGCCTGTAAACGTCTGGCCAACAGTTACCACTGCACAAGCAGGACATTTGTTGCATAAGTACTTTTACTTAAAAATCAGTTAATTTCATTGACTCCGAGTTAAAAAATACCCACTAGAATTTTGGAGAATGAACATAGGTTGAAAGTTTTTATCAGTCAGTTCACCTTAGTGAAATTTCTGTACTGTTTTATTGGGCAGGATTTTCATATTTTCGGGGATTTTGACAGATTTTCGATTTTCCAAGCTGTAGGGGGGGCGGCTGCCCCCCCTGCCCCTACCTGGCTACGCCCTTGCATATTTGGAACAACTTTGTCGAAGACGCCATATCCGAAAATCCAGCAATAGTCAGCGAAAATTGATTTTGGCCATAAATCCAAAATATTTTAAATTAAAGTCAAAAATTATTTTTTCATCGACTTTGACACATTTTATAAAAAATAACAATAAGGAATTCAGAATAAAAAAAGTTCATTCTGTGCACACTTTTGTTTCCAATAACACAAGAAAAAAATTTTAAAATCTTTTAAGAATTGCGGCCTAAAATTTCATATGTCCAAAAAAAACCAAACAACTAAGATGAATAAAAATTATTTTTTGGAATTCGATGTCATTACATTTTTTAAAAAAATTTTAGTCTACCTTTGTGTAATAAAATATTGTCAAAACAATAAGTATTGATTTTTCGTTAGGTACTTAGTTTTAAATTTTTTTCAAACATACTATTAACGTGATATGTAAAACCGACTGCCCCCCCCTACATTAGATTCTGGCTACGCCCTTGCCGCTAGGTGACCCTGGGGTGGTTTTATATAGAAAAATTAACTGAAAATCAGAACGTATGTTTGTTTGATCATGAGAAAAAATTGTATGTACAAATGGACACGGTAGTTTACGCTGGGGTGGATTTATACCTAAAGTTTGAACGAGTGGACCAGTTAAACTGAAATTCAGAATGTATGTTAGTTTGATCATGAGAACAAAGTTTTTGTATATATGGAACCGGTATGTGTCGCTGGTGTGGTCTTATTTCGAAAGTTTATATTGATGGTCCGATTTTACTCAAACACAATATGTTAAACATCTTTGTGTAGAATGTATGGAACAATTTACCTAAAATTTAGAATGTATTTGTTTGATCATGAGAAAAATTATATGTACAAATGGACCCGGTAGTTTGCGCTGTGGTGGGTTTATGCCTAAAAATTTACCGAATGGACCAATTTAAGTGAAATTTCTAATGTGGATTCCTTTTTTTTTAATAAATTGACCCGGTAATTGGCGCTTGAGTGGACTTACTTCGAGAATAGAATAAAGAACTCCTCCAAAAGTGTGCGGGGCATGTAAAATATAATTTTTAGGCCCAGAGAATTAAAATCCGATGCACATAAAAGATTTGATACTGCAGGTATGAATATACAGACCAAAGTATTATGTTCGATTATTGGGCAGAATTGACGTGGCAAATTTTTTTTCCGTCCACAGCGCATCAAAATTCAATGTACAGATGGTGTTTAGCAGACAAATAAAAATTATTTTCGATAAGTGGGCGTTGTAAACATACTTTTCAGCCCTAGAGCGACAAATCCTTGGCACTACCGATATGAATGTAGGGTTCTTACCTTTTTACGAGCCAATTTAATTAACGCAATTCGAATGACAATTTAAAGTTTTAAAGTTAATTTCAGTTTGTTTATTTACAATTCAGGCAACAAACTGATAATTAGTTCTTAAGATTAACTTAAACATAAATACAGGTTGATTCACTAATAACTAATGTGCACTGCACCAACGAACGTCTTCGCACGGTACTCTTTAAATGACGACCTTTCAATTCAACGACTCAACTGACTCTGCATTTTTGACCATTCGTTATTGCCTTAGCGAGCAATATAGACAAATTGTCAAAGAGGATCAACGATTAGTGTTGTAAGAACTTCAATACTCAATTATGCAATTACTCGTCAGTCATTGTCTTCTATTATTCCCATTTCGCCCAACCTACATGAATATACAGACGGCTAAACTAAATATCCCATTTTACTCAATGAATAAGTATCGGGAGATCAATGGTTCGATTCCCGACTCCAGTCATTTACATTTTTCTTTCATTGCCGGCGACTCGATGTTGTCGACAGCAACTTTGCAGTATAAGTGTCGAGCCAACCGGCATGTCTAGTAAAAGCTTCCCAAACATTGACGTTCGCATTCGTCGATAAACAAGTAGGTGCCGTTTGTAGTGTATCTAAAATAGAAAGCTTGTAAAGTCACAACAACGCGAGAAGCATCCCATACCTCATTCATGGGGTGTAAAGTGAAATTAAGTGAGAAGGGGACACTATTGTCTTCTGCCTTACGTGAATTTCAATGGCATAGCAAATGCTCATTAGTCTCAATTTCCTCCTCATAGTCACACGTTCTACAGTAGTCTCCCTGTGTTGTCTCCCAGTTCTATGTAAAGACCCTAACGTCACAGTGTCCTCTTATAACGGCTATTAGTCGACTAAAAGCCTTCCTATCCATCCCCAAGAAAGATATGGTTTGCATTCCATCCAGTTTTGGCCAAATATCGCGTGATATTACGCAGTCCGTGCGGAGTTTTCAGGATACGTTTGCCAACCGTTCGATGTGGCGCTTCAAACTGCCATATATATGACATATTGGTGGTCGCACTGGTTCATCTGATTGGCCAGGTTCGAGGGATGAACACTTCGGTGATAATTCATCCGCCATTATTGCACTGTTATAGCACAAACTTTCATATATTTGAAACAACGCATGCTGTTTATTTTAAGTTTCACTTTGGATTTTAGCGATAAAATTTTCATTCTTAAATATACATACTCTGTACTTGATACAAGTATTAGAATTGTGAATTAAAAATCTTATTTAGCACTTACAGAATTATATTAGCACCACAGTCACTGTCCGCGGACTTAACAGAGTCGAACACTATTCCCTGGCAGTTTTTAGATCGCCAATTTGCATCTGTGCACCAGTCTTGCCCTTATTACCTTTGATGCGAAAGCCTTTAAAGCTGTGACGGTTTCCTCCAAATTCAAAATTATGAAAAATCCACAGTCGGTACTATAGAGTCCGTTCCGCTGTGCAGTTCTCCTTCACATCCATGTCTGCTGAAGCATAACAGTATTAATGCGTGACCCGGTTCTGATTGCTTCCAGAGGCCAGCTTCTTTTAGCCGCTACATATAGTACAAGTACAATTTCATATCCAGTGCAATGGGGTTTGCTTCGTCTACCACCGTTTATACATAATGATGCTAATTACCGTTATTAATTTACATTCCGTGTCCAATGCCCCCCATACGAGGCAGCCTTTAGTGACTATATACATACAATTGCATGTTGTAGTCCCTAGCCTTTTCCCACAGAGTTTCGGCAGGCGTATTGGGCATTAAAAAATGTTCTATAGTGGTCCGAAAGAGAGCACCCGTTTGCCACTTTCCATCTCTCTTCTTTGATCTTTCAGTATTAGTCAATTGTAACCCGTGCTGTTAGGGAACGGCACAAGGAGAGAGTAAAACAGGCGAGACAGCTATTTAAGCGAAAAAAGCGTCAGATGAAGTAACGGGAGAACGAGGAGATAGAGCGATAAAGGGATAGAGGCGAGGCCCGAAAATTTTACCAGAAAGTAAGAGCAAATGGCTACGGTAATGGGCTCCCCTCATGTAAAGACATGGATGGAAATCTGGACACAGATACGCAGAGTGTGTTGCATATATGGAGAGAACACTTTTAGCAACTGCTGGTTCCAGAAGGCAGCACACGTGAATATATCACGCCATTTGTCGAGGACGGCTTAGAATGCCGTCAAGCCGAGGTAAGAAGAGCAATATCGCGACTGAAGAACAAAAAAGCAGCCGGTGCCGACGGACTTCCTGCAGAGCTCTTCAAGTCCGGTGGTGAGGAGCTGATAACGAGCATTCATCAGTTCCTACGCACGGTTTGGCTTAAAGAGTGCATGCCCGACGATTGGAATATAAGTGAATTATGTCCTGTGCTGAAAAAAGGTGATCCAAGTGTGAGCTCCAACTACCGCGGGATCAGCCTTTTACCCATCACATATAAGGTCCTGTCGAGTGTGCTATGTGAAAGACTAAAGCCAGTGTTATCCAACCTGATCGGGCGTTATCAGTGTGGCTTTAGACCTGGTAAATCAACAACTGACCAGATATTCAGACTTCGGCAAATCCTGGAAAAGACCCAAGAGAAACAGATCGACGCGTACCATCTTTTTGTCGACTATAAAGCTGCCTTCGACAGTCCGATACGGCAGAAATTACTCAAAGCCATGGCTGAGATTCCAGCAACGCTTATACGCCTTTGCGGAATGACGCTGACTGACACGAAGTCTTCAGTGAAGGCAAGGACCTTACGTAGCCATTCTACATGAGATGAGCGACAGCCTAACGTGCGGCCTCTTCAATATTGTGATGGAGATGATAATGGGGAAAGCTGCAGTAAACACAAGTTGCACGATATTTAACAAAAGCCACATGCTACTCGCGTACGCTGATGACGTAGACATCATCGGTCGAGCGGGATGTGACTGCAGCCTTCTCAGGTATACAGAAGGATTCAGTGAAATTGGGTCTTACGGCTAACGAGGACAAAACGAAGTTATTAGTTTCAACGAACAAAGTATCTACTCGTTTGAGAAACTGCGTGAACAGCTTCGAAATCCGGAGAAGAATACTGCTTGCTAATAAATGCTATTACGGACTAAGCAAGCGATTCAATGACAGAGCCCTCTCTCGACGAACAAAAATCCAGCTATACTAGATGATGGTTCTACCTGTTTTGAGGTACGGTTCAGAATCATTCAAGCGGATGAATCGGTTCTGGCTGTATTCGAGAGAAAAATACTCCATAAAATATATGGGCCGATCATCGTTAACGGAGAGTATCGGCGTCGTATAAATCATGAGCTGTACGAGCTGTAAACCGACATTAAAGTGGTCAGACGCATTAAGGTGCAGCGGTTGCGTTGGCTGGGACATATTGTACGCATGGACGAATATGCTCCAGCTAAAAGTCTTCGACAATGAACTCGATGGACGGCGCAGAAGAAGGCGACCAAAACTCCGTTAAAAAGACCAGGTTACTGAGAAGCGCAGAAGATCGAGGCGATTATAATATTACGTGTGGTTTATAATCCAATGGAAATGCAAAGAAGTGCTAAGTAAGTAATATCCAGGGCCAACTAAAATTTGCAATGCATACTTGCATATGCAAAATATGCTAATTTTAAAGGTTTTAGGTGTTAGTAGTTAGTTTTTACTTTTCATATATGGGTAAATCCAGCCTTTCGAATGTTACGATCGTACGATTCAATTAAAAAAAAGCACATTAAAGTTAAACTTTTTTCTATTTTATTATATATTTTGAATAGCTCTATACCAGCTCTACATTATGTAAAAAAGGCGTCATACTTAAAAATCTACAATCCAAGATATTAACAAAACACAGTCCTACGTTATGCTACACGAAATAGAAGTGCGTTTTATGTTAGTTCTTGAAATTTCAAAAGACTGCGTGTTGTTTAATATTTGGTAAATGCACTTAATTATTTCATTAAATAGACCAATAGCGCTGTAAAAATATATTTTTGTTGGGCAAATGTGTTCCTCCGGTTTTTAACCGCGAGGTAATAAAGACCTACGTTATGTTACTGACGTGATGTGACAAAATATTCCATAGCTGTGAAATGCTTAAAAAAATGTTTATTCAAGCCATTGTTTTTTTTTGCGAAATTAGGGAATATTATAAAGTTTATATGCCACTAATTGTTGTTCACGAATGTTACAGTAGAACGCCAAAAAATGAAATCAAAATTTTGCTGCTAACTTATATTTTTTTTATTATTATGCCCCACTTATTTGTTGTAAATAAAATTTTATGATTAGAGTGGACTTGCATCATCTGTAAATATAATATGAAAATTTAAAACTAGTGACCAGCAAAATAATGCAATTTTGCAATCCGCCAAATCAACACTGAAACTAAGAAAAGCTTTGGGCATTTTAATTTAATAAACTTTAAGTATTCATCTTTACCAATACAAGTCAAAAAAAATTTTTTGACAACATTTATTTTTTCGATCACGGTTGACACTTCTGTGGAAATACTCATATATTTCTCTCAGTATATACAACACCTGCTAATTTCTTTAAATGGAAAGATAATCCCAATAATTTTTCGCAACTGGATACGTATACCTTTTGCTAAATTAATACTAATGAATTAATATATTCGACAAAGGCTGAATTTTTTTTAAGTACATGTTTCCGTTAATAACTAATGAAAGTATTATTTTTTGTGTATATATAAAGGATCCATTTTGTCGTCAGGAATTTCAATGAGCTATATCTGGCGTTGCGATGCTACCATTACTTTACTCATTACAGTACTATTTTAAGGACGTAAGGAAAGTTGTGGAATAGTGTAACAGTTAGGTGACTGAAGCAATGCGTACTTCCAAAGAGAAACATTAAATTAGGTTTAACTTTTCAAATATGACAAGCGGCATTTTAAACCAGATGTCATTGCATAAAAAATTTTTGCGTTGAAACAATGTGTCAATAAAAGTCAACACACATTATACTAAAAGCTTGACTTTTTAAGTCCTTTCGAAACCTAAGTTTAAATATAAATTTAAGGAAAATTCTCGTTTTTCACATATAAAACACTAAGCAAAATTTATCGTTTCATTTTCAAAACAACTTTTAAAAATCACATATCGCGACCTAAAGTCGTAAAGGTTGTAAGTCCACTTTTTGCCTAAATGTATATTTTGATGTAGAACGCAAGATAAACGCGTCTGGCTTGGAATAAAAAACCACCAAAAATATATGCGTTGTCACCTTTCATACACATAATTGTATTAAAAGTTTTAAAAAGTAAGTCGTTAAAGGAAAAAGTAACGATTTTTTGTCCCTTTACGACTTTAGGTCGCGATATATTCATAAAGAATTCCTCAAGAATTCAATCGCGAAAATAATATTTATTATACATTAAAAAATTAAGTACACCATTGAATTCAGAACGACCAAAAAATATACAGAACTGTTAGTCAAAAAACCTCATGTAGTTTTTCTACAGTAAAACAACACTGTGCTACACACAAAATATACAGGGGTACTTCATATTCCAAAGAATGTCGAAAAACATATTACAAAAATTAGCATAACTCATTCATTTTCCAACCGATTTTTATGAACTTTCCTTTTTTAGAAGTCACTTTAATATGACTTTGTACAAAAATAAAAAAAATTACACGATCAACTTAGAGCGTTGAGGAAATGAGAATTTACAATTTTTATTCGATTTTCTTTTACTTAAACAGCCGTCGTTTAAATTTTGTTAACCGATTTTTAAAATTATTTTCGCTAATAAAAGGTGAAAATCATAGCTTTAAAACAAATGTAAGCTTTTGTTTAAAAAGAGAAGACTTATGATTTTTGGAACTTGACGAAGTGACCGAAGTATCTCTGTACTCTATTGACTCCAGTCTAACAGAAATGCTACATGAGATCCCCTGTATATTTTTTTCCTTCACATTTGTATCACTGTGTAATTAATCAATGCTCTGAATCTTGTAAGTGTAATGTAAAAATAACTTCATTTAATTTTCAACTATTTGTGATTAAATTTTATTAAAAATGAAATGTATTCAGTGAATAAAAATAACTTCTTCTTCTTTACTGGCAGCAACAACAGAAATCCATCTATCAGTAGCCGCACGTAGAAAACCATTCCAAGCGCTTCGGTCTTTTGCGCTCCGTAGATAGTTCGTCATACCAAGCTTGATTAACAGTTCCGTCACCTGGTCCATCCATCGGAGTTTTGGTCGCCCCCTCCTGCACCGCCCATCGAGTTTATTGCCGAAGACTTTTCGAGCCGGAGCGTTTTCGTCCATTCGTACAACGTGTCCAAGCCAGCGCATTCGGTCTATTTGAACGCGCTTGACCACGTCGATGTCGTTGTACAGCTCATACAGCTCATGATTCATTCGACGACGGTACTCGCCGCTCACGATGATGGGTCCAAATATTTTGCGGAGTATTTTTCTCTCGAAGACTCCCAGAATAGATTGATCCGCTTGTGTCATTACCCATGATTCTGCGCTGTAGAGCAAGACAGGTAGGATCAGAGTCTGGTAGAGCTGGATCTTTGTTCTTCGAGAGAGCGCCTTGTCGTTAAATCGCTTACTTAGCGCATAGTAGCAGCGGTTTTTGATTTCGAGGCTGACATTATTATTTTTGTTTATGGTGGAGCCAAGGTAGACAAAATCATCTACCACTTCAAAGTTATAGTTGTCAACGTTCACGCAGCGTCCCAGACGAGTGGACTCTTTGTTCGTTGAAACAAATAACTTGGTTTTATCCTCGTTTATCACCAGACCCACTTCAGCCGACTGCTTTTCAATGCTCGAAAAAGCCGCAGTAACATCTCGCAATCCACGTCCAATAATATCTATATCATCAGCATACGCGAGCAACATGTGGCTTTTATTAAATATGGTGCCATTCCTGTTTACTGCTGCTTTCCGCATGATCATCTCCATTACGATGTTAAAGAGATCGCAGGACAGACTATCGCCTTGTCTAAAGCCTCGCTTGGTAGAAAATGGCTCTGACAGATTTTTGCCAATTTTCACTGAAGACTTCGTGTCAGTCAGTGTCATCCCGCAGAGTCGAATTAGTTTTGCGGGGATACCAAACTCAGCCATAGCATCCAACAATTTCTGTCGTATCGGACTGTCAAATGCAGCTTTGTAATCGATGAACAGATGGTAGGTATCGATCTGCATTTCTTGGGTCTTCTCCAGGATTTGTCGTAGCGTGAATAATATTCACTGAATATCTGGTCGGTGGTGGATTTACCAGGTCTAAAGCCACACTGATAAGGTCCAATCAGGTTCGCCAGAAGGGGCTTTAGTCTTTCACATAACACACTAGACAGGACCTTGTATGCGATGGGTAAAAGGCTAATCCCGCGATAGTTGGTACACACACTAGGATCGCCTTTCTTAAGCACGGGACATAGGACACTCAGATTCCAATCATCGGGCATGCACTCCCTGAGCCAAATCGTGTTTATGAGCTGGTGCATGCATGTTACCAGGTCATCGCCGCCGGCTTTAAAAAGCTCTGCCGGCAGTCCATCGGCTCCCGCAGCTTTATTATTTTTAAGCCGCGCAATTGCCGTGCTGATCTCGTTTTGGCTCGGTGGTGGACAGTCTACTCCATTGTCGATGATTGGTGCGATTTCGTCACTTATGCTGCCTTCCGGAACGAGAAGAGATTGAAAGTGCTCCCTCCATATTTGCAGCACACTCTGAGTGTCCGTGACCAGATTTCCGTCTCTGTCCTTACAGGTGGGGATCCCTGTTCCAAAACCTTTACTTTTTACCTTTTGGTACAACTTTCGGGCCTCACCTCTATCCCTGTAGTTTTCGATATCCTGGCTCTCTCTTTTCTTCCACAGACTCTTTTTCCGTCTGAACAGGCGTTTCATCTCCCTCCTTTTCTCTTTATAACGCTCCGTCACCGCACGCGTCGCCATTGGCTGCAGTTTTGCCTTGTATGCAGCATCCATTTCCTCAGACATTTCGCGACATTCGTCATCGTACCAGGGCTTGTCTGAGCGTGGTTTTTCATAACCCAGTACGGTTGTTGCGGCAGTGGTCATAGAATTCGCAATATGCTGCCACTGCATGTCGGGAACATCAGAACTAGGGGGATTTGAATGGAGTAATTGAGAGAGTTGGCTGGAGTAGGCATTGGCTATCTCAGTGGTCTGCAGCTTTGTGATGTCTAGCTTCCTTTGCGTTTGATTAAGAGTGTTTTTAGCTCTACTTAATCGTGTGCGTACCTTGGCTGCAACTAGGTGGTGATCCGAATAAAAATAACTACGAATCAAAATTTATTGTGCATTTGTGATCTATTTCAAAAAGAGGGGAAGCTTTCCCTGTTGCTGATTTTAAGACCACTCCTCTTCAGGGCGTACATTTATGTCTTACCTTAAACGCATTTACATTGTAACATTTATATGTGGGAAAAAGTCAAATTGTTTTAAATTTTGGGGTTGAAAAAATTATGAAAATTTTTTTAAATTGTCATTGTTTTGCCCCACATGTGTAAATTTTATACATTCCAAAACTTTTCGCGTGCCTTGACGAAAGTTGTGGACGGTTTCTTTATTTTTATTTAAGAAAAAATTCTAGATGCCTTTCGCGTTCATACTATAATGTTTGGTCCATCTTAAGGATATACTGAACTACACTGAGAAACATGTGAAGAAATTTGATTTTTTTCGTACAGTTTAAAATTGGTTTTAAAATTTATGAAAAATGATGGTATTATAATTGGTTGTTTGCAATGAAACGCAAAAAGAATTATGTCAATACCTAATACCACAAGCAAGCTTTAAAATAATAAAACACCCCTCTATATTGTATAAAATATATTTAATTTTCAAAGCAATAATTGAAATTTTCAAAAAGTTAATTACAGGGTCGGGATTGTGTAAAAGGTAAAACTTGTGATTAGTTTAACTTGGTAAACCCAGGGTGATCCTTGTCAATTACGGAGAACCTCCACGTGATGACGCCTGAAAACGTGCTTTTAACACCCGTCAGAACACGAAGGCGAAACCTTAAACCCAGGCACATCGGCTCAGAGTGAGCGGTACCCTGGTCAGCTTCCGACCCAGAGTGGGAGGCTGTTATAAAAACCTGGCAGGAGGAGAAAACTGCGACGTGGTACGCTGGGCTTGCAACCCTCCAACGACTATTGCAATGAAAATAAGTAAGAAAATAATAAAATGGACCCCGCAAAATGTTTACGACCACCGCAAACGAATTAAGGACCATGGTTTGTGGATATGCGTCTCGAATGTTAGAAAAGTGGTATAGACCAGGAGCCTCCATCCAACTGGCGAAAGTCCTCGAAGAATACAAGGCTGACATAACCGCTTTACAGAAAATCCGGTGGACGGGACACGGGTGCTCGCGCATGAAGACGTGCGACATCTACTATAGTGGTCATGCGGATTAGCACGAGTTTGGATGTGGATTTGTGGTTGGCATGAGATTGCGACACCTATAAGAGTCAAGACAAAGTTTTTCCACATAACACTTATATGTGCCAAGCTCCGACAGAAGAGAAAAGCGATAAGAACGAAGACGAAAGCCTAGAAAATGTATATGACTGTAGCCCAAGTTAAAATACATCAAAATTGTACTATGCGATTTTAATGCAAAAATAGGCAAGGACGCCGCATATGAGATTGCCATCGGAAAATTCAGTCTGCACACCGAAACGTCGAACAATGGCATCAGACTGATTGATTTAATTGCGTCAAGAAATTTTGTAGCTAGCAGCTCTAGATTTGACCATAGAAATATTTAAATAAATTGACGAAGAATCGGATTGATACGTGATCAATCGATGGAAGGCACGCATCGAGTGTTCTGAACGTGTTGCGAACATTGACTCCGACCACTATCTTAACCCTCCGCGGGAGTGGAATGAACAATGCACGAAAATAAGAAATATGGTCCTGTTTAAGTGGGTTGCTCATTCCACGACTATTGGAAGCACAGCTGAATGCTATAGGGCGCGTCCACAGGTTGCGGATAGTGGAAGGTTCCATAGAAATACGGAGCAGCTGCTAAGGCAATATCCGAGAGGAGAGTCTCAGAGGGTTTCCGGGAGTCGCTGGACTCCTAACAAGTTCTGAGTGCCTATGATACTTGGAAAGACGAGGCTGGTAATTGGCGCATTCAAACAACCAATAGCCATCAACAACAAGCGTCTGTTACTCATGTTAGAGGTGGCTGGAAGCAGGTGTCGGATCTTGAAGCAAGCGGCTCGCTATATAAACGTGATATATAAGGCCTCTAAGCCAGTCCGCCTACAGGCCAGGCTAGCAGCCCCAGTTCCAGGATCGGATGTGGAAGCCCAAACAGCTACTCATCCTAAACTAACTGATTACCGAAACCTCAAATGAAAATTATATACTATCAACCCCTTTGATGACGACCTTCAGCTTTAAACATCTCACACGATTTGGAACGTGGAACTCAAGAACGCGTTTAGAATATTTAAAACTAGCGCAGGTCCACCGGGAAGCAACCAACTACGAACTTGCCTTCATAGTTGTTTGTGAAACTCGCTGGGCGGATTCAGGAGAGATCTCAACATCTGATGGATTAACGATGATATACTCTGGCAAGCAATCTGAACAACAGCACTCTAGTGGTGTAGGGATACTACTAAACAGGGAAACGCGAAATGCTCTGATAGACTCAATGTTGTATGGAAATATCAGCCAAAACTCAAATATTAAAGAATTGCAATAGCACTAGAAATGTACAAATGTATTATCCATTTGTCGCTTTTTCTAATTCAGTTTCATAAACTTATAGCACCAGCTAATGCAAAGCCTACAGCTACCAAAAGCCACACAAGTAGCAGGAAAAGCAGCCAGCAGGCTTTTCATACAAAAGCTTGTCGTTCACTAGCTTCTTCTGTTGCTAAAGAAAACAACAAGAAACAACGCAAAAGCATTTTGCACAGCATCCATCCAAGCTGATACGAAAAAGCAACAGAATGGACAAAAATAAAGCACACGAAATATCATAGCTATTGCTATGAAATAAAGGAATAGTTTAAGGGCATCGCTTTTCGTGCGAATAACATCTCCAGAATGCGCATCATGGAACAGCACAACCTCGAAATGCACAATAGAGTTCTGATATTTAAGAAAGAAGTAGCAGAAATTATACAAGGTTGTCAACTGGCTAAAGCACATATTGTCATTAGCAACCTGCTAGGTGAGGGGGAGATAATGCATAATCGCTGAAGTTGAAGTTTAAACAAAACAACCAGCACTCTCTAGCATAGCTACCCAAAGGACAAAATATTATATGGACTTTGTACATGATTTCTTGACGTGCTGAGAGGCCAATTACAGATTTCGACATTTAGCACTTTCTTCATAATGGCGGCGGTTGTTGGCAGCCTACTCATCATATGGCGAAAAAATACAAGAAAATTTAACTTACCAATACTACAATATTCCAGTGAACTCAAAAAACCTTGGTCAAGTTGCCTTTTACATTAGTAATCCACGGGACGCTCATATTTGAAGAGGGAGGAGTTAACACTGTGATAACCGCTGACATTCCAGAATGTATCGGACCAACCAGCTATATCCCACGGTAGCCAAAAATATCAAATATGATGAAATTCGATATAGTGACAATCAGGCCACATTAGGGCGGCCCTTCAAAAGTTCCATCCCCTAGAAATATGCGAATAGGAAAAAACAACAAGTAGAAAATTTAAGCTCAATTGAGTAATTGCAAGGCGACCCTCAAAGTGATTTAATCTCGCCTTGCAATTACCCAGTTTCATTTAAGAACAATGGAGACACTATTTATATATAGTGATTTTTGCGTTTTCGGTTAACCAACTTCAAAACTCGGAAAAATTAATTATTTATATCTCGATATTTTGAAAAGATAGGTTTGTCGGTTTTGATTACTCTTGTAATTGTCAGATATCTGCTTGTTTGTCTTCCCTACTTATCCACATACGAATGTCATCCGTTTCGGGTCAGAGTTCTCTTGGTATACTACACCAGGGACTATCATCTACTAGCAATCCTTTCCAACGTTTTTATTCCTTACTAGCTGACCCGGCAAACGTTGTTCTGCCATACAACTTCTGACTCGGCGAACTTCGTCTCGCTCCAAGTTAACGTCTTCATATAAGCTCCAGAGTAATATTAAAACATATATAGTTCAAATTTTAATGTGACTGATAAACAATGTTTTTCGATTTGTTTTCCGGCGCTAAAAGAAACAATGAGGACAGTTTGCCAACACGCGAAAAACTAAGAAATTCGAGGTTGATCCCACAAACTTCCAATGATTGGCCTTGGGATTTATTGACTGTCATCGCAAAAGCCAATCGAATGGGGAATTGAATTCGCTAGAATTGGAAGGGAAAATCGGTTGGAATAATAGAAATTCGAGGGAAAAGGACTTCCTCTCCTTTGAAAAAATTTGATGGAAACGCCATCAATCCAGTTGAAACATCAACAGAAATTTGGCCATTACAAATCGCCAGTAGATATTTTGAAAATGCAGTAGCCGATGAGTAGTTTTGCAACGTGACTCTCATGTCCGTAGTTAATTTGAACTCCTTGTCATTCCGCCACAAAGACATTAATTTCATCAGCAGCAGTAGGTTTTGGGATGGCGGGAAGCGTTTGACGAAAATCTTCCGACAGAAATATCATAGCCCCACCAAATCGTTTCGAATCACCTCATAAATCCTTTATCATTCGGTCAACTGCCTCCAAAGCTCGTTGATGCGCTATCGTGCATTCATCCCAAATGATGATTTTGCATTCTCGCAACAATTTCGCTGTAGCCGAACTTCTGGATATTGTGCCCAATGGTGAGAAGATTCATCAGCAACTTCAAAGCGGAATGTGCAGTTCGACCGCCTTTCAACAAAGTGGCAATTTGCGCAATTTACGATCGATACGCATAAAAATTATTTGAGCTAACCTTTTTATTTGTTTCTTTCCCTGATGACTTGTAAGCAAACCTGTCGTTGTATTGACCATCTTTAAATTGTGGTGATATTTACCCTCTCCACGACAGAACATCAACGGGTATTGAAGTGCATCATATGACCGGTGAGTCTCCCGACGCTTGAGAACAATATCGTGTGATTCCACATATATTCATATTCATATGAACAACTTTAAATGCAGTTATCTCCTAACAAAAATGTTCGATCGCAAAAAGGATACAGTTGGGATATCATCTTAAAATAGATTGGGATCTCACCTCGAAATGAGTAGCACGCCGTCGATATTCATATGGAATGGTAAAAAGGTGGTTAACATGCATGTGATCAAATCGATACCTCAATTCTAAACAAAGGTATGTGTAAAATGGAAATTTTACAGAAAATGCCTTTAAAGTTTGTGAGTACATCATATAGATTGCACTTATATGTTAAGTTAAAATATCCTTCACCTACTAAACCATGTATTCGAAAACCGAGTTGTTGGAAAAGGTATTTTTCGAATAAACCGGAAACCGGTTTTCTGAAAAATTCAAGTATTTGAACACTACAATTGTATCCAAGCAAAGTAAGTCTAGTTCTATTGCCGAATCACCAACGAAATAGATCTGAAGGAACTTATGATCTTCGTTTGGTGGTGGTAACAAAGCGCCAGCTCGATGATGTATTTGCTCTTGAATCTGAATGTGTGAAAGCAATTTCAAGCAATATGGGAGAAATTGTTTTTTAATAATAACACTGACACAAAATCAAACTTTTTCGTAAAAACTCGAACATTGGGCAAAACCTTACCTCAGTTTACACTTAGCTTAAGTTATTCCTAGAATATTTAATTTCATTAAATATTATGTCTTCCTTATCTTTTTTCAAGCAACGAAAAGAAATAAAATGTTTTTGCGACCTAAAAAAATCTAAGTTTTTACGCTTTTCCGGAATTTTCCGAGTTTTTCGCTAATAATTTTCTATTTTTGCATTCAAAAAGGCATTTTGTAACAATTGCACTCAAATTTACCGGCTTTTCCCAAAATTTTCTGGCATAAAACATTCCTGCCAATTACGAACAATTGAAAAAAATAGAGCAAACTGGGCCAACGTTCTCTTGATAAATTACTATACATTTTTCACACTATTTTTGTATTTATATATTTCACAATAATCCGAAATTTTTCAGCAACACAACGAATTTTGCACCTTTACGTCGTCTGAAATCATCAAATCAAGCGATACAATGGAAAATGTCGTCGAAGGCATCCAAGTCTTTAGATTTTTTCTGTAATTTTCCGACTTTTCAACCAAGTATTTTTATATTTTTCCATTCGAAAAGTCATAATTGTTCGAAATGCAAAATTTTGACGAAAAAATTAACATTTTTCGCTTTTTCGGAATTTCCGAGTTTTCCACGAAGAATTTATCTATTTTTCCATTCCGAAAGTCATTTCGGAATAATTATCCGAAATTTTTCGCACGTTTCATCGTTCAAAATTATCAAATTGTACGACAAAAAGCTAAATTTCGACAAAAAATAGTATTAAAATTTTTCGAATTTTTCCAGAATTTTCCGAATTTTTCAACAAAATTTTTTTATTTTTCCATTCGAAATATCATTCGTAACAATTGCCCACAAAATTCAATACAAAAAAGCAATTTTCGGTTTTTCCAATTTTCCGGCTTTTCCGGAAGATTTTCCTAAAATTTTCTTTTACATAAACCTTCTCATGGCAATTACGAACAACTTAAAAAAAATTTCAGCAAAATCGGTCCAGCCGTTCTAAATTGATGAATTACTATACATTTTTGCCACCATTTTTATATATATAGATGAATCAGGGACGTAACAGTTATAAGAGAAACGACGAAAAAGTTTTATTTAACCATTAACATTGACGAATTCAAATAATGTTTATAAGAAACCATTATTGAAGAGGTATATTAAATTTAAGTCATCGTCAACAAAATAAGTGAGAAACATTTTTTTTGGTTTTGAATAACCTTTATTGCAGACGAAATCGGTAATTTACCAAATTTTGGTAATTTTTCTTTTTAGTAATTTACCAAATTTTTTTGAAACTTTGCATGGGTTAATATTTTGCCAAAACTACTTACTTACGCACCTTCTGATACCGCCATACAAATGTTCCATTCCGCGCACTTTAGAAAACGAGTAATAATATCAATAAGAACAACGCGATCGTGCCCTAAAGGTATACCAGGATAAAGTTTTGAAGGAAAAGCCGGAGGTCTAGCCAAGCCCCTTTTAGTACCATCCATTCAAGTGTACCCTTCCTTCCGCCCACTTTAGAAATCGAGTAATAACATCAACACACCAAACGCGATGTTGGCCTCATTCTGTATTTTATTTTTGTACAGAAAGTAAGGGTATATGTAAAATGGTTTACCCTGCTGAAACTTTTTCATTTGTTTTATTTTTTTCACAAAAAATTTTTTTTTTTATTTGAAATAAATTAAAAAAAAAAACAATTTAAACTTTATTTTTATACCATTACCCTTAGGGATGATGGTATATACCATTTTTTCCTATAGAAGACTAAAATTTAAATTATTTGATTTTGTCTATAGAAAATAAAAATTTTATTTCCAAAAGAAAATGAAGAAAACACTAATTGTTCGAAATATTATTATGTAAAAGTAAAAAACCATAGTTTAAAAAAAATTCAGATATTTTGACTTTTAAATTCAATTTAGAAATGTCACCAGTTTTAATTTGTTGTTAAACGTATTTTATTTCATGTATTTCGTTTATCACTATATTACTTTGTATCAGAGATCAGAAGCGATAGACCGTAACCGCCGGTACACCGCGTCCGAACTTAGTATTTTTCATACGCAAGTGTTCGAAATACCGAACGAAAACTGATGCTGTGGAGTTTAGCATCGTATCAAAAAAAAACAAAAACAAAAATATAACGCTTTGTTGTGTGTGCTTGTTTTATGGTGGTGGTTTAGCACGACCACGAAGAAACGCAAACAAAAATATTACGAATAAGAATACGACGTCGGTGCGATCGCCACCAACATACTAACCGCCTCGCTGTGGATTTGTACCGTTATCTTTTTTTGCTTATTTTTTTGGAGACATTCTTTATAGGTCAGGAAAATGCAATGAAAAAGTTCAATAGTTTTGTCTAAAACAAATGTATGATCTGACATTTTAAAACTCTTTTGTTTCTGTTGGAAATCTGTCGGCCTAATGAACTTGTTTTAACATTTGTCGCCAAAACATAAGCAAAAAAAACGTAACAAATCGACAGCGAGGCGGTTAGTGTGTTGGTGGCGATCGCGCCGACGCACAGTGGGGTAAAGTCACGATCTGGGCGGCCAAAATTATTTGAAGCAGAATGGTAAACCATTACTCGGTGAGGCGTAAAAAATAATAATATGTTAACATTCGGAGGGGAGGTTGTGACCGTTTTTATACAAAAAATGGTTTTTATAAAAATTTTAAGATTCCAAGTATTTCCCATATATCTCTACAAGGTTGCATTTTAGAGGCCTACCTCCCTATAACTTTTTATTCGTCTGGATACCCTCTAACTATAAATGCATAGAGATATAGGACATCCAGTATGTTAACTAAAGTGGTTCAGTAAAACCGCAGAAATTATAGTTCATTCTTCCGCAGTAGGTAAGTGGCTATAAAACACAAAACCGCAAAAACCCGCAAAATTTTTCTTTTCCATATGAACAATACGATGTTGAGGATTATATATAATCACAGATTGAAGGGGTGAAAAGGGGTGATGCATAACTTTTTGTCCATAGATCGATTTTGTTACCCATTGAAATTGGCAAAAAAAACCATATTTTTCAATGCTGCTTTACTAGTATGAATTTGAATTATAATTTTATTTCGCTAAGTGTATTAAATAATATTAACCTGCTTTATTATTTTCCATTTTACTAAATGTTTAAACTAAACACACGCCTTCCCACAGCCTGCTAAAATTGTTGTTTTACCTGAGCACAACAAAATAGAAAATGCACAATTAGCAACAAGTAACTTTAACTGCGTGTATAAAACGAATGTAAGCAAAATGGAATGAAAAAATAATGGAATCTAGTGAAGCATTTTGTTCTCTTTACCCTACAATCGGAAATTATTAAAAACATTGGTTTTTGAGAAATCGAATTTTGGCCGCCCAGATCGTGAATTTACCCCACCGTGCGACGTCGTATTCTTCTTCGTAATATTTTTGTTTGTGTTTCTTCGTTGTCGTGCTTAACCACCACCATAGAAAAAGCTCACACAACAAAGATTAATTTTTTTGTTCATGGTTTTTTGATGCGGTGGCAAACTATCCCGGTAAAAGAAAACAATATAACAAAAGGCACAAAAATATCCAAGCAGTTTGTTACCGCAGCCGCATAAACAGTGAGTACACCAGTAGTGGCGAAAACTCCTATCGCCGCAGATCACTGCTTTGTATCTCAAAAAAATATTTTCAGATAAAGTAGGTTATAAAAACCGAAACCGGATTTTCCATAAAAAAAATGCTGAAACCAGTGTTTAAAAATGCCATTTTTCGAAACAACCGAAAACCTGGTTCATTAAATAGGCCGGAGTTTGAATACCCTAGATACTCTGAAAACTCTAGTAGTTATCTCAAGCAATTTAAATATTTTTGGCAAAATAAATAAAACTGGCAGTTTTGTAATATTTGAAAAAAAAACAAGTTAAGTAAATTACACAGTAGCACATTTTTCAACTTCAAACTCTTGAACCAATTAAAACCCACAAAATCTGAAAGCTTATGATAGTAGAAGAAAACCCCTAACTGGGTTTTGAATTATTAGCTAAGGTTTTCTTTTAATTCATTTTTTAAGTTTTCGACTGAGGAGAGGATTTTAGTAGTCTATATCTCGTGAACTATTCCAAATATAGCTTTTCTCTCTTCAGAAGGTTTTAAGCTCTTAATCAGATATAAAAATTTTGCCTTGAGATAAAATCAAGAAAACAACAACAGCTTAGTCAAATCAGCAAAACTGTAAAGAAATCACTTTCAATTGTACGTTTATCGAAATTAAAAATGCTATTCTTTTCAAAATGAAATAAATACAAACTAGAAATAAATCAAAAAACAATAAAAAATCTATGAAGAAATTTTACGATTTTTTTAAATTTTTGGTTTTTTGAGTAAGATTTTGTTGTGTTTTTGATTTCATCAGAAGGTTAAATTATTAGATCTGATTAAGAGTTAAAATTTTACCAAAGAGGGACATCAAAATTTCGAATAGTTCACAAGATATAGCCTTAAGAATCAGTACATGATTTTCGAAAATTTCAAAATTTAATTATAAAAAAACCTTAGCTAATAATTCAAAACCCAGCTAGGGGATTTCTTCTACGATCATAAGCTTTCAGATTTTGGCGGTCTCAATTGGTTCAAGTTTTACTGTTGCACTGTGTTATACAACTCATTACAGTAATATCGGCTTGTAAGGGCAATAGGAAACTGTTTATTTTATCTTATAGTTCTACGATTTTTGTTTAGTTTTACGAACATAAGCGACCGAATTCGATCATTTGTATGGGCGGTACCAGAAGGCATGCGGCAAATCCTTCAGTTTTCGATTTGTCCGTTTTGAAGATATAATAATTTTCCATAAATAGGTCATTTTGTATGGAAAGTATCATAAGGGGTTAGTCGAATATGGTCTATATTATACATCAATCGCAAAAATATGGCTGAATTCAGTGTATTTACAAAAAATATATGTATGTAGAACTATGAGGGTCAATTCGGTTATTTGTCTGGGAGGTACCAGAAGGGCCGTGTCGAAGGTTTTGGGGTTTTTGAGGATTTGTCTACTATTACAAGGTAATTAAACTGGCCAAATTAAAATATCCTCCAGTTGCCCGGTTGGAAGTTATAAGAGAAATATTTTGTATCCATGTATGGGAGTTACCAGAAAGGGTGGGGTTATTTTGCCCATCTACAATCCCATTACTTAATTTTTGGAAATTTTAATACTGTTAAATTTTTATACCGATCAGTTAAGGTCTACTCGAGTTATTCTGTTCACCAGCCATCCACCCAGTCATCCAGACAGACGGACATGGCTCAATTGTCTTCAAAAGTCCTGAAACGAATTTCGTCTTAAGATACTAGGGATCTAACTCGCCTCCTTTAATGCGTTACACTTTTTATCTTATCAAATTATAGGGTTAGAAGCAAAGTAATGCAAGTGACAAAGAGTTAATTTATTTATCTCATTCGAAGCTAGTAGACATACATGGTGGCAAGGAACACAACTGCACACTTATCGCAATTTTTGTCAATTTGTAACTTGCACCCATTTGCTTCTAACCCCCTCAAATGATATATACCATCATCCCTAGGGTGATAGTATAAAAATGTTTGCTATCAAGTTGGCCACCGATAATAAAAGAAAAAATAAAAAAAAATTTTTGGTTGCTATAATGGTTATACATAACCAAAAAAATATTTCTCATTTGTAATGGTTACGGTGTCTAAAATCCTATTTTCCTTACTATAATGGTTAAAAATTCCCTAAAACAAATAAAGCGAATTTTAGCGTCACCTTTTCATCCGAAAATAAAATAATAATTATTTTCAATCCCTGGTAGAAATAGTGAATCGGAGGCGTTGTGAGATCGCCCTTTTGGCCGGATAGTCAGCCCTTTCGTTAATGGCGCTAGAAAAATGTTAACCTAATTACCTTAATATATTTCGTCATAACAAGATCAGCGGAATATTTGGTGGTTACAGTCAGGGCCGTAGCCAGGATTTAATTTCGAGGGGGCCAAAACCAATTGAAACAAAAAATAATAAAATTTTCACATATTTATCAAATATGTATATTAGGGTGTTCCTTATATGTATTTTTGGAAATTTCGTTAAAAAAGAAAGTAGTAGCGGAGTTGGACATCGAGCTCCACCTCACGTTTGTAATTTACAAAATTCGAATATATTGTGCGAAATTTAGCATCGATTGGCATTAGAGTGTGCCGCGCAGAGATCAAGTTTGATTTAGTTTTCAAATCAGTTTATCGCCGCTAATTATTTTTATGTTGTAATCATATGAACTAGTAATACACTGTTAAATAGGTGAAGTGAAGACATATAAAAGTATACGTTTGGATATGCCTTATCTCTTATAGATGTCTTATAGATAATAAAAAAATTTTAAACTTCATTATTAATTTAGCATATATCAAGTCAAAATCTACAAAAAAAAGTATACGTGCATATTTTCAATATCTCTTTCCGTTCCCGAGATATCAGGCTTTAAAACCGATTACACACTGTGTCTACTTTCTAAGGACACCAAAACCATTACCATCTAATGCTTTATTGCATCAAATATCTAGATATCTATAATTGATATGGTAAGTCCAATCATATGATGTTATAGGTCTTCACTTCACCTATTTAACGCCAAATTATATATTGTGGCCTATTTCGCACAATATATTCGAAATTTCATAAATGACAAACGTAAGGTGGAGCTCGATGTTCAACTCCGCTACTACTATCTTTTTCATAATAAAATTCCTAAAAATACCATATAAGGAACACCCTTAGAGATTAAGGAAATTCAAAAAAATTTTGTAATTGCTTGCTGAAAGTCTAAAAAATAACACGATTTTGTATTTTTTTAAAGTTCAAACAAAAAATTAAAACTTTTTAAAAAAAATCCTAAATCAATTTTTTTAATTTTTCCCCTGTAGTAGATAATATGGTTCTTGAACGCCCAATAAGTTTCATGATGCTGTCTCTTCAACTTCTTGAGAAAAAATTAAATAGATGACTGGCAAATTAGGAAGAAAAATATTTTTTTATGTGATCGCTTTCCATTGAATTGCTCAATTATATCGAGTTTAAATACATATATTTATATAGTTTTATCTTATAGTTTTCTAATAGAACCTCTAAAACTAAATTCAATTCTATTAATTAAAAAAAAAGTTAAAAATAAGTACAATTTCAACTCAAATTGAGTTGGTTTTTGCTTCTTTTTCTTTAGAAAAAGACTGGTGCTAGAATGTTGGTTGTTTTTGGTCAATTATTCAACAACAACATAAAATATTGTAATTTCAAGGGCGTATCCAGGTAGGGCAGAGGGGGGCAGCTGCCCCCCCTACAGATTGGAAAATAAGTCAAAATTTTTTATATATATATTATTTTGTAACACAATAACATTATTTTTTATACCTTAACTAGTGGACCCGGCAATGCTTCGCTATTGCATATCCCGTTATATTGGATGTCCCGTTATATTGGAATACAGAGAGTTATTTAAAGAATTTTTTTAAAGGTTTTCCCATGGACGTACGCAGGTATCTTAAAAGAGTACACAATGTTGTTTATCATCGATTGATAATATATTATTTTTAACTTCTTGTAAGCGCGGAATACCTTGTGTTATCGAATATTGCCATTTTCACCCCCTAAATGTAGAAAAATCCAAACAATGTGTAGCCTATGTTACTCGCGGGGTTATTCGGAAGATTCCCTGAAAATTTCATCAAAATCGGTCCAGCCGTTTTCGAGTCCATACGTTACATACATACACACATCCTGTTTTATATATATAGATTTAAACCAGTACAGAAATTTATGTAAGGTCAACTGACTGCTAAATGTTCTCACCCTTTAGATTTTAACTTAACTTAAGTTAAATTAAATTATATTAAAATAAAAAATTTTCTGTATTATTATTTTCCTGGTTGTCGAGCGTTAACTATATGAGATAGTAAGGCCAGGCGTTTACAGACATGTATAAAACTGCAGAAATGGATACAGTGTAGAAAGTGTTAAAGAATTCAAAAACAAATGAATAATTCCTTCTTAAAATTACCGGAAAAATTAGGCTTACTTGTCTTGGAACTACTAATTCGCCCAACGAGGCTCTTTTTATATCATCACCCTTAGGGATGAGTAATGGGATTTTAAAATGGCAGAATAGCCCCACCCCTCATGGTACCTCCCATACCAAATTACCTTTTTTTGGATAAATAATATTTTTCCATAACTTCCAAACAGATAACTGGAGGATATTTGAATTTGGTGAATTTAATAACCTGATAATAGTGGACAAACCCCAAAAAATACGAAATCTTTGACAAGCCCCTTCCTATACAAATGACCGAATTCAACCACATGGTTTTATATACGTATCTTTTTTCTAAGTACACTGAATTGAGTTATATTTTGCGAAAGATGTACGCTTATGAATATTCGACTCTAGAATGAATATGGTCTACATAGACTGACCCCTTCTGGTACCTTGCACAAAAAATGACCTATTGATTGATTTTTTTAAGCCTTATTTTGTTTACGAATAAAAATATATACTGTAAAAAAGTGAATTTAAAAAACTATGTTATCTTTTAGAAAATTTACTTAGGGGGGTAAAAACCGAGATTCCGTAAGAAACTTCTAGAAATTGACGTCGAAGTTAAAACTAATCAAAGTAGAAAATATTTTAGTTATCATTCGTATCATTTCGTCTTTAAATTATCTTTCGATTTTTGTTCTTAGTAACAAACGTGTAGAAAATTCAAATGTTTTGATTAAAAGCTAAGCTATAATAGGAACATCCATACAAATTTCATGATTCTAGAACTAGTCGTATGGTCAGAATGTTTAGTAGTCTGATTTAGTGCCTAGCTGATTTCTTCTACATATTCAAAAATCCTGTATTAGCTAAAGTCTACGTTAAAAGGATAAAACTATTTTTAGTTTTCTAAACGGAATATTCACACCAAATTTTCATTTTCTAGGCTGACGAATTTGTTCAAACCAAGCAATTTTATGTATGAAGACTATCTTTCCGGTTCGCGTTACTCCGCCACCACTTTTTCGTAAACAATTTTTGTTCGAATGTCGAACATCGCATAACTTCTCTTCTTTAAATATTATATATTTCTCAATTTTTGTGGATTTACCATTGGCCGTTTGGTCTCTCTCATTTCTATCCCCAAAAATTGTTTAAAAAATCCCTTCTATTTCTAGAGGGTACTTTAGCCGTTTGGTACTGCATATTGTTCCAATTTTATCCCTTTTCCGACTTTTCTCCCCTAAAAGTTGAATTTTTTTTAGCAATTCCACCTTTAGCCGTTTGATCTAGGTGATGGTTACAGTTTTTACCCTTTTTCGGCCTCTTTTCTCCATAAAAGTACAAATATTGAAATATCCCTTCTTAGCACACAATTACTTCATAAAATTACTATTCAAGTAAATCCGTTTGGTCTGGGTGATTGCACCAGTTTTATCCTTTTTGGGCCTTTCTTAGCTCTAAAAGTACAAAATTATAAAAAAATCGGTTCGTGGGGCTCCCTAATTTTATTGAGAGAAAGCCCATGCAGATTTTCGCTACTATAGCTTCAGCCCTTTGGACCTTTGGTGGATGCACCAGTTTTATTACTTTATGGGGTTTTTTACCCTTAAATTCGAATTTACTTCTATATGAAGCTGATTCTACATTAAACCGTTGTATGGTCTTGTACCAGTTTTACCCTTTGTGGGCCTTTTTTGCCCTTAAAGTACGAATTTTGAAAAATTTCTTTGTGCTGCTCTCTAATTCTCTAAGAATCTTGCTCATATAAATTTTCACGGTAAGCGTTAAGCCTGAGGGATGTTGACGGTACAATTAACAAAGATCATCTGAAGAATAAAAAATTCACATGAAAACAAAACGGTTATGATAATTAAATAGTTATGTTTATGATATTAAAAACCACGAGTTCCTTAATTTGAAATCTTTCTAATAAATTTATTTCTTTTTGTCTATATATGTTTTATTTACTTTTATCATGATGTATTTATTTTTTATTATATAGTTAAACCTCTCATTTTTTTTATTTTAAAAATAATTAAAAAAAAATGGAAAACCTTCAGCCCCCCCTGGCTTAGATCCTGGCTACGCCCTTGTGTAATTTTATACATTTAATTTTAAATAACGTGTGACATATTGTTTAATCTATAAGTTGAAATAAATATTGTATAATTTGGTTTTACATTTAAGTAAAATAAAATTTTGATTTGGTTTAAATCATTTCGGGGGGCTTTGGCTCCCATGGCCACCCCTTGGCTACGGCCTTGGTTACAGTATCCAGTCAGAAAGAGTAGTAAAACCAATAAATAACAAATAACATATACTTACATTTTCCTCTTCAAAGGTTTAAAACAGGATATCATTTCTACTTGGTGCTCGTTCTTTTGTACATCGATGTAGGTGAGGGATGAATACTTTATTAATTGCTGTATCACCTTCTCTAATGACCTTTTTGTATTAACATGCTATTGATACACGCAAAGTTTATGCGTCAAGAGTTTTACCAGACTGCAGTAACAAACAAAACATACACCAATCACGACTTGATTATTTAATCCACTTTAACACGAGAAGTAGAAAATCGAATTGTCATGATATAAAATATGTTCGTTTTAACTATTTTCACATAGTCTGATGCTTTATGTTTGAGGTGAACAAATATCTTAGTAGGATTTTACTCGCAAGGCAATAAACTTTATCACATTAGCGCTTACCCAATGACTTAATATTATTTGAAACCTGAAGAATGGTACAGGAGTAGACTAAGGTATATATGTAGAAAGCATTGATGACAGAAAGTAAGTAAGCAATGAAAATATATACAATAAATTGGATTTATTTTTTTTTTAATACCACATAACTTTTTTACTTGAATATTTGAGAATACAAATTAATTCGGATTAAAATAATTATTTACTGTATTCCCTTTCTTCCTAAGCTTCTTTGATATTTATAATTTTGTTGTTTGTTTTTATCGATCTGTGCAGAATATGAATGTGTTTTTCATTGTTCGGTTTGAGATCTATTCTATTATTGCTAAAAGAATTTATTTTTACAAGAGTTGTGCAATTTTGTCCGATGGACAAAGCATAGACAAGAGCTTGTGTGGATTATGTTGACGTTGTCTTCGTTGATACCATTTTCGCACCGGTGTGTATGAGCTTCACATTGATTGTGTGAAGCTTTTAACACTTAAGGTTGTGATAATGAGTGGAGAAGGCACAGCCCGGATTTATTTGTTTTAAAAACTCGTTTCGTTGAACGGGATTCTTAGTTTCATCATTCGTTTAATACTTTAAGATTTCGTCCAAAATTTCATTGCATTCGAATTGTTAGAAACACGATAAGGGGCTAGTTCGATCAATTGCTTCACCAGTAGGAGTGTGTCATTGAGTTAGGATTTCTGAGGTTTTGCCTCGTACTACAAGATAAATTAAATGAACAAATTTCGTTATACCCTATGTGCCGGCTTGTAAGCTATGGGAGCAATATTAATTTTCCAAGAATAGGTCATTTTGTATGGTAGGTATATGGAGGGGTCAACAGATAAAGTTAATTTTCATTACTCAGGCAAATTTTCGTTAGCGTATATATATGTGTACTTACAAAAAATATACGTATGAAACTATGGGAGTCATTTGTATGGGTGGTACCAGAAGGGGTGTGTTTAGATTTTCTAAGGGTTTGTCTACTAATTCAAGATAGCTAAACTGGCCAGATCCAAATATCCTCCAGCTGTCCGTTTGGAAGTTATAGAAGAAAAATAAATTATCCAAAAATACGTAATTTTGTATGTGACGTACCAGAAGGGGTGTGGCTATTCTGCCCATTTACAATCCTATTACTTCATTTTGAAAAATATTAACTGGTAAATTTTCATACCGATCAGTTGAAGTTTACGAGAGTTATCCTGGTCATCAGCCATCCAGCGAGCCAGCCGGACAGATGGACGTAGGTCAATCGTCTTAAAAAGTCCTGAAACGAATTTGGTCATATGATAATAGGAGTCGAACTCGTCTCCTTTTATGCGTTACATTATTACTGGACCAGTTATGAAATTATGGAAAAATGTAGTTGTTATAGTGCTATTCTCAAGGAGACCAAATTAAGTCGGTTTCGACCCTTTTGTTGCAGCAAAATTAAATTTGCATCAAATTGTCATTTCGGTTATTTATTAAAATTTAAAATTTTCCCCTTACAACTTTTTTTATTTAAAGACATGCAATTGCAGCTTGGAGCTATTTTCAGTGTATAAAATAAAAAAAAATCAATACTTTATGATCAAATAATGGAAAACAGAACTGAATTAATTAAACGAGAAAATGTCGGATAAATTAAAAATCAATGCAATGAGGTTTGTTCGCAAACATGCTTTGTTATACTGTTTGGTAAAACTCTTAGGATGATTGTTGGTTTGACGCTCAAAGGATACAACATAAATCCATTTTAACAGTATTCAGTTTTGCCCTCCAGTGTGGCTCCTAATGTCAGTATCAGTGACGTGTTTATTATGGGCTAAAAGGTGATTATGCTGTGAAGTAAGGGGATCCAATACGAACGCTGTGCAGTTGTAACAACATACACTTTAACTTAGCATGAAATGTTGCGTGTTTGCATTTCACACCATACCCAGACTAATTGCTTTATTTTACAAGCAGTTGGTTTCCTCCAGAAAAAAAATCTGTTTTCATCTCACACAATTCATAGACGGGCATAAAATTGAAAGGGGATTGTAATGAAAATAAACAATATTCGTATACGTGTCTATACAAATAATAAATGGTCAGTATACATAGTTACTATTTTAATGGAATACAAATTGTTTAACCATTTTGGTTTTGGCATATTAAATTAATTGTCATGTGCTGTACTCAACAATTAGAGGTAGAGTGTAAATACAGATCATAGACTATCTTTCTGTATCATATTGGCAACATTTGATATGTCCAATTTTACAGGAAGCGATTCATAGCTTAAAAACCTGATTATTTTATGTAGCCATTTTATAGACTTCCACATACCTCACAAATATCAACTTTTCGTATAATCGTACAGATTTATGGCCTGAATCTATAAGAATTTTCAGCGAAAGGACGGACGATTTTTTTTTAATCATAGAGTGAATTTGTTGAACTATAACAAAACAAACTAAATATGGGGCAGTCACATTGTTTTAAAACTCATGAATTTGACCTACACCCTTAAGTGGTTCATTAGTATATGAAAC
>OZ035880.1:72440248-72609248 GCA_964034835.1 Muscina levida
TACAAAATGGTTATGCTAATATCGGATGGATGTACCTACCAAAATAAAAATAAGGTACTGTGTAGCACTTTAGCAAACCTTTCTGTAGCTACAGGACAAGATTTGGAGCAAATTATATTAGAAAGAGGCCATACAATGATGGAAGTCGACAGTGTCCATTCCACGTTAGAAAATTTGTTTACAGCTCCAATAGACCAACACATCCATACACAGTAAACTACTTAGAGTATACTTTTTTTAAAGATCACGAACACGTTCCTGGCAACTTTACCTCAATCAGACCTGGTGAACGTGCAGGTGATGCAAAAGTAAACAACATCCGTGGATTGTTTTTTAAAGACAATGAAGTTTATTTAAGCTGCGCCACACCGATTATTGGGAATTGATGGGCCAAAAAAAGCGAACAAGGGTACTTAAAATATATGAACAAGGGTACTTAATATGAATCTCCACCAAAAATTGATGAATCCAAATACAAATCCTCCAGTCATTAAAGCAATATATGCACAAAGATTACCACTCCTTTTATGATAATCTTCAACATTAAAAATGTATTTGTTTAAGTCTTCTTTGTTTAATTATCTAAGTTTCTAAATTTTTTTTTAATAAAATGTTAATGAACTTCATCTTATATATTGTACCACCAATTTTGCTAGCGTTAGGCGTCTTTTAATGGCAAAAATACTTAAATATAATAAAATAAAAAATCTAAACAAAAAGTGTTATGTGTACGAATTCATATGAATATATTTTAAAAAAAGTTCCTACAAAAAGTGTTATGTGTAGTTTTTCTTAAAAAACCTATAGCACTCCGTAACAGAGATCAATATTGGATATCTTTTAATGCAGTACTCTGGCATTTGTTGTAGATATTCAGTTAAGCCTATGGTTAAATACAAATATCTTTAATGGACAAAATAAATCAGTTTTTTGCCTCTCCTGAAAACCTGTTCAAAAACACATAACACTACTTGCAGGCTAGCCGACGATATGAAATGTTTTTGAATTTTTTTCCTGTCTTCAAAGTGGTACTGGTAAAAACCAAGCTACTGTCATTTGCCAGAAAAAAATAGTGGTCTCTGCTTTGTTACCACTGCCACAAATATAGGTAGCTTTATTCTTATGCACAATAACATTCTATAGTCCAGTGTAATGAAAAGTGTTCAGCAGCGATGATCAGTCCTGATATTTCTTTCTTTAAAAAATTTCAAAAGCAATGGCAAAACATTAAGCAATCTAAGCTTCGGAAAGAAATAGATGATAAATAACGGATAATTACGTTGTTGGAAATGTTGGAGACTTAATAGCAGAGAGTTTGGATTTCGCTATATCTGTGATCTAATTATTTCGTTTTTGGGAATGGGACTTTGCCCAGAGGCTGAAAACTACTGATTGTCACTCACTTGGGAGTGACCAGAAGCGATTCCTTTGTGGCACTGTCCAAGCAGCTAACTACTTCCGGTCCTAGACCAAGTATTCCCTGGGCAATGACTTCAAAGCAACCGCTTAGAAGTTAGCTAGAGTTAGAAGGCGAAACGTTGAGTAACCTAATCGGCATGCTACCACCGATGCGTCTTAGGAAGTAGGTAACAAAAGTTACTGAAGCTCAACACAGGCTCTCCTAGTGGCCTTGGCAGCCCCAAGAAACTAGGATCGGGAGCGGTGGCCTAATAAGCCACTCTCCTTAAACAAAATTTATTATGAAAACACGAAGAAAAGAAAAAACAAGAACCCCCCCAAATGTTGACGACCCCCGCAAACGATATAAGGACCATGATTTAAGGATATGCACCTGGAATGTCCGAACTCTATACAGAGATGGTGCCTCTATCCAACTGGCGGATGTCCTCGACAAATACAAGGCTGACATCACCGCCATACAGGAAATGAGATGGACGGGACAGGGATGCACACGTCGAAAGAACTGTGACATCTTCTACAGCTGCCATGCAGAAAGACACGAATTTGGATGTGGTTTCATAGTCGGCAAGAGACTTCGACACCTGGTCTCGCGGTTTAACCCTGTAAGTGACCGAATAGCCACCATTCGCATCCGGGCGAAATATTTTTACATCACGCTGATTTGTGTACATGCCCCGATAAAGACGATGAGATTAAAGATGCATTTTACGAGCGCCTAGAGGAAACATACGACCGCTGCCCTGGCCACGACATTAAAATTGTTCTAGGAGACTTTAATGCAAAAATAGGAAGGGAAGATGTTCTTGGTCCATCGATCGGCAAATTCAGCCTGCATACCGACACGTCAGACAACGGGTTTAGGCTGGTTAGCTTCGCAGCGGGAAGGAACATGGTAGTGAGTGGAACCAGATTCCAGCACAAAGATATCCACAAGGCAACTTGGCTATCCCCCGATCAAAACACCAAAAATCAAATTGATCATGTAGTAATCGATGGCAGACATGCATCTAGTGTCATGGACGTGCGTGTGATTCGTGGTGCTAATATTGGCTCGGATCATTACCTGGTTGCAGCCAAGGTGCGCACAAGATTGAGCAGAGCGAAAAACGCACGTAACCAAACACAAAGAAAGCTGGACATCGCGAAGCTGCAAACCCCAGAGATAGCTACTGCCTACTCCAACCAGCTCTCCCAACTTTTACGACACAACGCCTCTACTTCTGACGTTCCCGATACACAGTGGCAGAATATTGCGCATTCCATGGCAACCGCCGCAACGACCGTGCTAGGATATGAAAAGCGGAGCTCAGACGAATCCTGGTACGATGAAGAATGTCGCATAGCGTCTGAGGAACTGGATGCTGCTTATAGGGCAACGCTACAGCCAATTGCAACCCGTGCTGTTAGAGAACGGCATAAGGAGAAAGCAAAACGGGCGAGACAGCTATTTAGGCGAAAAAAACGTCAGATGAAGGAACGGGAGAACGAGGATATAGAGCGATACAGGGATAGAGGTGAGGCCCGAAAATTTTACCAGAAAATAAGAACAAATGGATACGGTAATGGCCTCCCCACCTGTAAGGACAGTGATGGAAATCTGGTCACGGATACGCAGAGTGTGCTGCACATATGGAGAGAACACTTCCAGCAACTGCTGGTTCCAGAAGGCAGCGCACGTGAAGTTATCACGCCAATTGTCGACGACGGCTTAGATTGCCCACCACCAAGTCAAGCCGAGGTAAGAAGAGCAATATCGCGGCTGAAAAACAACAAAGCAGCCGGTGCCGACGGTCTGCCCGCAGAGCTCTTCAAGTCCGGTGGCGAGGAGCTGATAACGAGCATGCACCAGCTCCTGCGCACGGTTTGGCTTAAAGAGTGCATGCCCGACGATTGGAATGTAAGCGTATTATGTCCTGTGCTGAAAAAAGGTGATCCAAGTGTGTGCTCCAACTACCGCGGGATCAGCCTTCTACCCATCGCATATAAGGTCCTGTCGAGTGTGCTATGTGAAAGACTAAAGCCAGTGTTATCCAACCTGATCGGGCCTTATCAGTGTGGCTTTAGACCCGGAAAATCAACAACTGACCAGATTTTCACACTTCGGCAAATCCTGGAAAAGACCCAAGAGAAACAGATCGACACGTACCATCTTTTTGTCGACTATAAAGCTGCCTTCGACAGCCCGATTCGGCAGAAATTACTCGATGCCATGGCTGAGTTTGGTATTCCAGCGAAGCTGATACGTCTTTGCGGAATGACGCTGACTGACACGAAGTCTTCAGTGAAGATTGGCAAGGACCTTACGGAGCCATTCTATACCAGACGAGGCCTAAAACAAGGCGACGGCCTATCGTGCGATCTCTTCAACATTGTGATGGAGATGATAATGAGAAAAGCTGCAGTAAACACGAGTGGCACTATATTCAACAAAAGCCACATGCTACTCGCGTACGCTGATGACGTAGACATCATCGGTCGAAAACTGCGGGATGTGACTGCAGCCTTCTCAGGTATACAGAAGGAATCAGCGAAAATGGGCCTAACGGTGAACGAGGACAAAACGAAGTTATTAGTTTCAACGAACAAAGAATCTTCTCGTTTGGGAAACTGCGTGAACGTTGACAACTATAATTTCGAGGTGGTAGATAACTTTGTCTACCTAGGATCCGCCATCAATAAAGCAAATAATGTCAGCCTAGAAATCCGGAGAAGAATCCTGCTTGCAAATAAATGCTACTACGGACTAAGCAAGCGATTCAATGACAGAGCCCTCTCTCGACGAACAAAACTCCAGCTATACCAGATACTGGTTCTACCTGTCTTAATGTATGGCTCAGAATCCTGGGTTATGACACAAGCGGATGAATCGGTTCTGGCGGTATTCGAGAGAAAAATACTCCGTAAAATATATGGGCCCATCATCGTTAACGGAGAGTATCGGCGTCGTATGAATCATGAGCTGTACGAGCTGTACACTGACATTGACGTGGTCAAACGCATTAAGGTGCAACGGCTGCGCTAGCTAGGTCATGTTGTACGCATGGATGAAAATGCTCCAGCTCGAAAAGTCTTCGACAATGAACTCGATGGACGGCGCAGAAGAGGGCGACCAAAACTCCGTTGGAAAGACCAGGTTACTGAGAACCTTACAGAACTCGGTGTGACTAACTGGAGAAGAAGCGCAGAAGATCGAGGCGCTTATAATATTTTTCTACGTGCGGTATATAATCCACTGGGATTGCATAGAAGTACCAGCTAAGTAAGTAAGTAAGTAATTATTTCGTTATTTAAAGAAAATTATTTGCAATTATATATCCATCACACAAGACATGATTATGCTGAATTATTCGAGCTTATTGTAATCTTTCTTAGGGGTGAGACAAAGAGAAAAATATACAGTTTCCTATGTCTCCTCAAGAAAAGAAACTAGTTCAAGATGTATGCTGATTTGTTATTGGAGTGTACAACAAATATTGGTTTTTGTCTCCACTTCCCGCAATGGTACCTAGAAACGATTTGGAGTTTCTGCACTTATGGTATCTTAGTGAAGAGCTTGTGGGGCTTTCTCTTTTTTGATAGAACACATGGTGAAAAAATAGCCTTTTTTCCATATTTTTACAATTTTCATGCACTAGATGCAGTTTTTTGGGTCGGTCTATTTGACAGTTTTTTTGCTCTGGTTTAGATCTACAACCTTGCGAAGACGAAAAGAAAAAATTCCGAACAGTTTATGAAATATGGACTCCGTAAAAATGATAAAAAAATCGTGTTGAGGTGAAAATATTGGAGTATCCATAAAAAATGTTTCGATGTAATGGGGCCAAATCCTTTTTTTGCTCTGGTTTAGATCTACAACTTTGTCGAAGATGAAAAGAAAAAATTCCGAACAGTTTATGAAATATGGACTCTCTAAAAATGTTCAAAAAATCGTATTGGGGTAAAAATATTGGAGTATCCATAAAAAAATGTTTCGATGTAATGGGGCCAAATCCTTTGGGGATATTTTTAGTCTCGGTATATACTTCAAAAATAGTTGGGTACGAAGGCGGCACCAATTTATGTGTTGCACTGTGTAATTGAAGATGCTGGAAATAAAATTTTTTAATGCCGTTGTTTATTAAAATCTGAAGTTTTTTGTTGTCAATAATTTCCAGTTGACTTGTATTTTGTATGTTATATTTTAATAATTATAGCGCTTATTCATGATTATAGCGATTATTTGTTGTATTAAGCGTTTTTTAATTGGAATTTTTGATATGGCATCTTTGTTATTTGACAATGGCCATGCGAATGACAACTCGAAAAATAGTGGCTACCGATTTAATGCGAAAGGGAGTGCATGCTTTTCGTTCCCTTAGGGTTTCTTTCGACATCGTGGCTTAATCTGTAAGTGTTAACACACAAAAAATGGCTGAGTCAATTAGAAACAATCCAGGAAACGTAAAAATTTTGAAAAGGACTACTTTTCGTTACCATCAACACGCAGTAATTTAAAAACAAAAACTCAAAATATTTACAGATTTCTTAATGCTTGACCCTGCTGAGTGGCTTAATAACAGCGCTTATGTTAGTGGTCTTCAAATTGTCACACAGCTTTATGTGGTCTTCTCTCTTCAGAGAGAAGTGTGATATTAATTACTGATTTTAATAATTCAATAACATCATAACCACAGAATAAATTTCAAAAACGTTTCAAAAAATAAACTTCTTACAATTTATTGTTTTTGTTTTTTTATTTTATGGTCCGAAGAATGAACAACTATAATGTTACCGTTAAAAAGGCCAATCTTCGCCCAAAAATACGAAATTCTAACTTTTTTTGCTAGGACAAAATAAAAAAAATTTGATGTGGAAAAACGATAATGTTCGTTTGTGATTTAATTTGCAGATTAAAAATTCCGCCAAAAATAACGGACAAAGTTTTTTTTAAATTTAAAAATCCAAAAATTGCCTGAATTATTATTAATGATCTCCCATATGTCATTTGGTTTAGACAACACAATATTCAAAAGGTTTAAAGTCGTAAACAGCCCTAAAATGACCTTTAAACGATTTTCGAAATACCTAGGGATCAAAATTTTTGGGGTCTTGAAATATTTTTGATATCGTTAGTGAACTTTCAGAAAATGGACTCGCACCGAGGAATTTTAACAATTTTGAAATGTGGAGCGGTCTAATGAACATATTTATTTAGATTTATATATATAAATAAAATACTATATATATTATTTATATATGGGTATTTCCAGCGGAAGGACGGACGATTTCATAGTAAAAATTCCTAAATTGTTAATTTTTTGTTTTGTGATCATATAATGAATTTTTAACTATAGCAAAACAAACTATATATATCGTTGGAAAGTTTTTTTTTTCTAAATCCGCTGAGATACTTAAAAAAGGTTTATATTTATCCGCGTTTCTGGCTTGTAAGTGCGAAAGTACGAATAAACGGTTTTGTACCCGTAACTCAAGATCTTCCCAGGTATAGAATAATACGTGTTTCCGCAACGTGTGTCCGCAAAGCACATTTAGATTGAAGTAGCATAAAAGGTAAAATTATATTAAATGTGAAGTAAGTTGTTTGTAAAACGCCAACATCTCTTCTCTATTTTTCTTTAAAAGAAATTTCGCTAAATTTCACAAATTTTCATAGACACATTTAAGTTTCTGTGGAAAATTATGTGTGTCCGGAAAGCACTTTGTTTTAGTCATAATTTTGAATAGAATATTTTAAGTAAAGTTTTATTAAAAGAACATTATAGTACTGTCCAATAATCTACAAAATATTTCAACTTTTCGAGAAAACTACAAAATAAGAAAAAAACATGCGTCCGCAACGCTAGGAAAAAATCAACAAAACACGTATCGAAAAAATTAATTCAATATGACACGATTAACGAAACTTCACAAACAAAAAATGTTATATCGCGACCTAAAGTTGTAAAGGTTGTAAGTCCACCTTTTGCATAAATGTATTTTTTGATGTAGAACGCAAAATAAATTGAAAACGCATCTGGCTTGAAAAAAAAAACCACCAAAAATATACGCGTTGTCACATTTTATAACTGAATAGAAAATGTTGTAAGTCCCTACAACATACAAAAACAAAGCGAAAAAGTTGTCCAGTCCAGCATTTTTATATTAATCATTATCTGATTTTGGGAGTAATCGAGTAGTCATAGCATTCCAATGCAAATGCATGAGGGCGGAGTCTCAGCGGAGGAATTTGCAAGCATTTAGGCAAATTTATACCCTCACCCTACGTGTAGAAGGGTATATATCATTTGATACGATCCAAAGTGTACCACATAGAAGGAGTCACTTTAGACCCTATGTTTCTTTGAACCAAATTTGATTTGACTTTTTAAGTCGTTTGAGCCATGTCCGTCTGTCCGGGGCTTGTCTAGACTTCTAGATTTTTCACAAAAACTTTATCCTGCTTGAGCTTAACTAAATACTGAATTTACGTACGATCCAGTTAGGTGTATTAATATTATTACTGCATTTCTAAAGTGGACAGTTCGATGTATTTGCGTGGAGGTACCAGAAGGGGCGAAGCCATGTAGCCTATTGCAATACCGTAATTAGTTTTGGGAAAATATAAACTCGTGCAAAATTTAAAAACATTGGTTGCATCTTTCGAAAGTTATCGTGCGTAACAGCCGGACAGCCAGATAAACAGAGGGACATAGCTCAAACGACTTAAAAAGTCATGTATCGGATTTGGTTCAAAGAAATCTTGGGTCTAAAGTGACTCCTTCTATGTGTTACACTTTTGGGTCGTATCAAATGATACATACCCTCCTACCCGTAGGATGAATAGTGAATAAATTATAATTAAAAATTAAAAAAATATAATAAAAAAATTTAGTTTTATTTATTCATTCAAATTTGTTATAGGAAAAGGCGCTAAGTCCAAATCATATCGATAAGTTAAAAAGCGAAACAGTTCAAAGTCCAAAAAAATGCTCCAAAAAGTGTATAGTGCATTTTTTCGGAAAAATTTCTCAATATTACTAAAAATACGAGCAAGGTACACATAATTGCATTAAAAGTTTTGAAAAAGTAAGTCGTTAAAGGCAAAAGTAAAGTTTTTAGTCCCCCCTGTAAAATATTGAATTTTGGTCTTACAACCTTTACATCTTTAGGTCGCAATATATACTTAAACGTTATATAAGCTCTGTTGTTATACGTTTTTAGTAACGTTTTTTTAAAGCTTACAACATGACATACAAATTCACGTTTCAGGTAATAAAAAAACTTAACCAGTGTTTTGTAACATTAAGGGTGGTCACTTATTGTCAACATATATCATTCATATTTGAAAAAAATTTGTGTCTTCTTTGTTAAAAAATGTCAACTACATCATTAAAAATAACTCGGTTTCTATGAGCCGACATAAGTGTTAAATACGATAACCTTTTATTTGTTATGTCAGGATATAAAAGTTCACTGCAGAAGTATAGCATCACAATGGCTCTTGAACTTCCAATGAGATCATTTATATAAAACAAAACAATTTTTTCAAAATCTTCACTTTGACAATACGGTGGCCTTAAATCTCGTTAGCAGAATTCTCTCGTATCTTTGTAAGCTTTGATATTATGCTCATTCACCATGACAATGTATATACAGTATGCAAAACCCATATTCGTACACCCACTAAAAATTGGAAATTAATGAACTGTTCAATACAATAAGCGCATTTTTCAAAATTTCATATAGATTTATTATTTTTATGGTAAAAAAAAGCTCATATATTATTAACTCATAAATCAGACGCTAGATGGCGGAGTATTCATATAATGGATGACAAAAGCCGTATTCGTACAGCTAGCAACGCTATATTATTGTTGTAGTTAACGGGAGTTGTAAACGAAATTTTATTTCTGTGCTTCCCCTTTTTTGTTGCTGAAGACTATATTATCAAAAAATAATAAATTCAGTGCAGTTATTACAAAAACTTCGTGACATGGGTAGAAAATCAAGCGAACTTTCGGACGAACAACGAAAAATAGTAATAGATCTTCACATTGATGGAAAATATTTACGGGAAATCGCAAAAATAATGAAGCGCAGTGCTTCTACAATACAATACGTCGTTTCTACTTACAAAAAAAGTGGCCAATTTAAAAAAGCGCCACGAAATGTAAACCGTTCTGTAGTGAAAATTTCTTTCAAATCAAAATCGTTTGCATTTTGTAACAGAATACACCAAGAGGAAGTACAGGAATTGTACTTTGTAGTACCAAAAATCGTACATGATTATATTATGCTTGAAGGTGTACTAACTACATGGCTGGCAATGCTAATTATTACTTCGAAAAGGTGAAATTGTAATCAAGCTTACTGATGTTGAAAGTGAAGATAGGTTTCGAGGAATAAATGTTCCACCATAGACTTCCTTTGCAAAGATACCTCCATAGCGACCACAATAAAGTTTTACTAAACAGTATTCTTGCAAAATATATGTAATCCGAAGTGCTAAGTGAAGTATTTAAGTATTAATTAATTGTGGAAAAGTGCAACGTGGTAGATAGAAGGTAAATTTTCCTGATTCTTAATTAGACCACTATTTAGACCACTATTCCTTATTGCGGCAGAACTACCCTCATTCTCTGGACTACGAAGTGTATGAACCACACCATATTATTCTACGAAAGACTAGCGAGCTCCGCCTTGGAGATTAAAGTGACACAATCCAACCGGAGTTGCTGTTCCAGACTGGTCTGTGATACCTTCCGGGCTCGCTTAGTCTTTATAAATCACGAGCTTTTGCCTTTCAGAGGAGAACGATTACAGCATCAACACCATAAAATTCCAACTTTAAGTTATTTTTCAACTTAATAACTAGTGCAAACCAAAACTTCATTCTCACATTACGTATATATTGCTTTATTGAGGAGGCCAATAGAGAATTATTGCCTTTCACCAGGACCATCGGTTATTATTGCTAATCAAAATCTTTGCTGGGTTCCACCGTAAACCAATAAGTATCAATTTATCAAAAGCAAGGTCCAAAACAAAATAAAAATAAGGAACGCTGAATTCAACAAACGTAAGGCAGAGAACATCGCAGAATTACCATGTGGCTGGCTTAAAATCTGCAAACAAAGAAACGTCAAGACAGCATGCGAAAATAACACGTCATTAAACCACGGTTCCACTTCCAATCGCGTCTCGAACAAGCTTAAAAAAAAAAGAAACTAAATTAATTTAGATAATCGAGGTGTAATAGCGAACTAGAATTACAAATCGCCAATAATTACAAAGTTCGGCCAATTATATTTATCTAGTTTCAAAAAGTAAACGATTTCTTTTCTCTAGCCACGCCATGCAATAATAAATTAAAATCGAAGTATTAAATTTTGACATCTTTCCTACGATCGCGAGAGTAATTCGAATTCCGAAAATAAGAACAAGAACAGCTAGCATGTGGTTTTACTATTAAGTTGTGTATGATGTTCCCTATGATATAAAATTTTACTAGTAACTATATCAAGTGTGTCGCATGTGTTCAGACTTGATGGGTAAATTGTAATTGTAAAACCTTTGAAACTAGTTAAAAGTATTTTGGTTGAGCCAACGTATTATAAATTTCTCAGTAACCACAGTCAGCATCACAGCAAATTGATAAGTATGTCATACATGTTGTAACCACACTCAACCATACAAATTATTATATAGATCGAGTTTTACATCAACATCAGGAAGAGCGAAAAGGCCTTTTTAATCTCCGCTGGATGTCTGAGTAAGTAACCAACAACAACTTTTTGTGTATTGAAGTTTATAGAGACGTTTAAATAAAACCACTCATTGTAATAACAAACGAACTGTTAAAGTATAAGAGAATATGACATAATCATTGAATGTTTTGATTCATCGCTGCAAAACTACAATTCGGTTAACGTAAATGACACTAAGAGAAACTCTTATACTAAGAGGCAGCATCAGTAACTTATCTTGTTCAATTCTCTTTCTGCTACGTAATACGCTGTGATGCTCGCTCTTTTGGTTATAAGTTTATCTAATTACAATTAATACTTTCGGACAGTAACATAAATGTATTGTACGTACTATGTTTTCCCCTTTATTTACTAGAATAAGTAAAACTAGTATAAGAGATGAATGAATATTATAATGAATTTGAGAATAAAATTTCTATTGTAATTATGAAGTTGTAAATAGCAGAGTTTACCTACGATGATGGTGAGGATGGGTGTCGATTAGATTTGTATCTGTCGCGATAAAAATTATGGGGTTCTGCGAAATTCATCAGAACTATAGGAATGGGAGGGTTTAGTGGTCTCATACCAACATCCATGAGTACCAATCAACGATCGCAACAACCAATTTCAATAACGTAAAATTTCATTATATTTACTACTGATTGATAAGGGGCATTTTAATTTGAAATATTAGTAGCTACAGTCCACATATAATTGTTATAATTTTAAATAAATAGGGAGTCTTCATAAATATTGTTGCAATGGTATACTGACATTGATGAGAAAAGGACACGAACCCCGACACCGACTGATTAGCTAGCAAGCTGAAGGCTCCCGCAGTCCTACTTCAAGTTTTTGTTTCTAAACGATTTGATTTGCATTGAATCAAGCGACAAAGATACGATTTTATTAAAAAGAGTATTTACCAACACGAATGTGTTCATTACAATAATTGGCGCCCAACGTGGGGCCGGGAAGACAACACCAACCTTTTCGGTACCCAAAATTTTTTTATTTGTTTTTGTCTGCTAAATTTTTTTTTTTAGATTTCAGTAATTAGTCGATGATAAGAAATATGTTGATTGTCGCGGAGCTTTCGTGAGATAAATGTTAAAATACTTTTCGGATTTTTTTTAGATACTTGAGGTCTTGACAGTTTGAGTATTCTAACCACTGTATTTTGAAATTTCTTCTCTTGGGCAGTGAAACGAATTCAATAATTTTTTTTTCTTGATTAAATTATATGCAAATTCTGAAATGTGATATAATCTCGTTCAGTCTCAGCACCCTAGATATTTCCGGATCTACATTGATGTGGCAGTGAGCCTTTCCCTGTCCGAGATATTAGGTTTACGGTCAAGCAAACAACTCGTAAATTGCTGTTTTGCAGAAAAATATCATAAATTCTGAATAGCATATCTATAGACTGGCTTTGTATCTTATTGGTTTGGTTGCGATTATATTACAATTTAACCCATCGATTCAAGCTCATCATCATCGCTAGGTAATCCTATGTTATTTGGTAGAAATACAAATATAAAAAAAAAAAATATTATTTACGCGTTTCTGAAGGCGAAGCAATCCTTCAAGAAATTGAACGCTGTCCAGCGAATAATTCGAATTTCGGAAAAGTTTATAAAATAATATTTGATTCTATAAATATATATACTTATATTTTGTTTGTTTAATATGTCATTAAGTCGCACTCCGGTTCGAGCTGATATGTCGCAAACTACGATGGTACCCCGTGAATTAAAGGCAATTAATTGTCCAATTTGTCAAGAATTAGTACTAGTTACTCAAGAATGTCTTATTATAATACAGTGTTCGCACTATTTTCATAGGATTTGCATTGAAAATCAATTAGCTACTTCTGCCGAATGCCCGGTTTGCAAACGTCCGTGCCAGCTGTCCGATCTGAAGGCATATAACATAGTTCAGAAAAATGCTTTGGAGACAAATACAGATGCTCTTATTATGGAGGCATCGAATACAAATGCTACGTCTATAAAGCCTCCGGGAAAAGCAAAACCTCGCGGAGCACGATCTCGGCATTATAATACCAGAAGTCATGTTCAATCTCTTTTTCATGACCAAAACAACTCCCTTCTAAATTTAACCAATGAAAATGCTATGTCTAACCTGGAAGGCAATAATACGATTGATAATCATGATGTGGAGAGAACCCCATCCAGGTCCCAAGGTCAAATTCCAGTAGTTAACAGCAATAATAATTCCGTTCCACTAATCGATTATGATCAGATTGGCCGAATAATGACCGATAATATCAGTAGGTTATTAGAATTATTAAATATTCATCCGCAACTTCCGCAACCTGTACAAAATTCCATTCCTAGACAAGGGAATTTGTTAAACACAAATACAGGGAATTCCAACTCTCAATATCCTATTTCACCCGTACCATCCGTTAGCCAACCAAATATGACAAATGTTTCAAGCTATATTAATTCACCATATGCCTCAGATAAAATTGCTTCTACCATTCGCAATTGGAACATTAAGTTCGATGGATCCCCAAGTGGACTTCATGTAGAAGAATTTCTTTATCGTGTTCGGTCATTGACGGTAGACACATTTAATGGAGACTTCTCGGTAGTGTGTAGGAATTTGCAAATTTTGTTAATGGGGAAGGCAGAAAATTGGTTTTGGCGATATAGAAAACAAGTACAATGTGTACAATGGGATGCGTTTTGCGATGCTATACGTTCTCAGTATAGAGATTTTAAAACCGGGTTTGATCTGGGTGAGGAATTAAGAAGCCGCAAGCAAAGATCTGGAGAATCTTTTGAACAATTTTACGATGCGGTTTCAGTTATTGCGGATCGTCTGCCAGTTCCTTTAGCGGAAGGAGAACTTTTTGAGATATTAACAAGAAATCTGCGTCCTGAAATTCGACAGGATCCGTTGTATATTCCGGTCCACTCTATTGCTCACTTACGCAAACTGGTTCAAAAACGGGAGAACTTTTTAAATGACGAGCACGTTCGTCGTAGTTTGAACAATAGAACTGGTAATATGTTTACCCAACGTCGACAAATATCTGAAATTGCTTGTCCTGAAGACTTGATGGAAACAGAGAGTTCTTTAGAAACGTCTGATAGTATTAACGCTATACAGGACTCTTCTCGTAGTTCCAAATGCTGGAATTGTGACGAGTCTGGCCACTATTGGGAAGATTGTCTGCACGATAGACAAATTTTCTGTTTTGGATGTGGGGCAAAAAACATCTATAAGCCCAATTGCCCTCGATGTCAAGAGAAAAGAGTTTCGTACTCAAAAAACTTAAAATATGGTGTTCCCCAGAAAGAACACCAACAGAATTCGAAATAAACCCACCAGTTCAAACCGATATAATAACGACCTTAGATACAAACGAAAATGAGATAATAACTCCTAAAACCATACTTTCAAATTCCTCCCAACTTCGTGAGGAAATAGAAAAGTCCACCGAAGGGCAACAAAACTTAAGACATTGCTTTGTTCCATATCATATACGTTTAAAAAAATATCTCGAAAAACGAAACGAAATTTTTAATGTAGATAGTCTTAATTCTTTTCGTAGGATGAAACCGAAACTTTCTACTATACGCTTGCGAAAATATTGGAAAATGCGCAAAATTTGTCAAAAATATTTAGTATCTGCAATAATTAATAACCCGACAGATATGAGGTATTATGCAAGGGTTTCGTTTCTAAATTTCACCGAATTAGGTTTATTGGATACTGGAGCCAATATAAGTTGTATTGGTTCTGATTTAGCGAACGTAAATTTTTCTGAGTTACCTAATTATCATAGGTGTCTATCTCGAATCAAAACGGCTGATGGAATGTCACAAAAGGTAATTGGTTGGCTGGATGTCGATATAGTTTTTAAGAATCAAAGTCGTTCAATAAAATTATTTATTATACCGACCATTTCTCAGAGGCTCATTTTAGGTGTTGACTTCTGTAAAAAATTTAGCTTATTCAAGGATATCATAGGATCAGTAGATATATTACTTTCTAATAATGAGACCGATTGTTCGTCATTTTTAGCCGAGGTTAATAATAACGCAGAAACATCAGTTCCAGATTCGTCTGACATATATTTTCCGCTTTCTCCTACTTAACGCCAGGAGCTGGATACAGTTCTTACATTATTTCCGAGTTTGAAAAACAAGGCTTGGGTAGAACAACGTTAATTAAACATTCGATTAATGTTGGAGACGCCAAAGCCATTAAGCAGCGATACTACCCAGTTTCTCCAGCAGTAGAAAACCTAATGCACAAAGAAATTGATCGCATGTTGTCTCTGGGAGTGATCGAGCCCTCAAACTCAGCTTGGAGTACACCCATGAGGCTTGTTGTTAAGCCACATAAAATAAGACTGTGTTTAAATGCTAGGAAAGTCAACTTAGTGACCAAAAAGGACGCATATCCTCTGCCGTCAATCGAAGGGATTTTCGCTCGTCTTCCGAAAGCCAATTTAATATCAAAGCTGGACTTAAAGGACGCATATTGGCAGATTGCACTAGATGAGGCCTCTAACAGCATTTACTGTTCCTGAAAGGCCTCTCTACCAATTTGTAGTCATGCCCTTCGGCTTGTGCACCGCACCTCAAACTATGTGCAGGTTGATGGATGACATTATTCCCCCAGATTTACGAAATTGCGTCTTCGGTTATTTAGACGATTTAGTGATAGTGTCAGACAATTTCGAGTCGCATCTAGAAGTGCTAATGAGAATCTCAGCGCAATTTATGAAGGCGAATTTAACACTTAACGTGTCAAAAAGCAAGTTTTGTGTAACCAGAGTTAATTATTTAGGTTACGTCATTGGAAACGGAGGGATTACCACAGACCCCGAAAAAGTAAATGCTATCCGTAATTGGCCGGTACCCAAGAATGTAAAACAGGTGCGAGGATTCCTGGGACTTGCGGGATGGTACCGTCGATTTGTAGATAACTTTTCTTCAGAGGTATTCCCAATAACCGAAACGCTCTCAACAAAGAAAAAGTTCCAGTGGACCCCAGAAGCCCAGTTAGCCTTTGAAAAAATTAAAAATCTTCTAACTACCGCTCCCATTTTAGTCAACGCTGATTTCAATAAGAAATTCGTACATTGTGATGCCAGTGACTATGGCATAGGCGCGGTGCTAGTGCAGTTGGACGAACAGGGACAGGAACGTCCAATAGCTTTTATGAGTCGCAAATTGAACACTGCTCAAAGGAATTATAGTGTCACGGAACGTGAATGTCTCGCAGCTCTGGAAGCAATCAAAAAGTTCCGATGCTATCTAGAGATGCAAGAATTCGAAGTTATTACTGACCACCAATTCACTATCAGTCATAGAAAAGGCAGTGAAAATGTTGTACCGGACGCACTGTCTAGAATTCCATGTGATGAAATTAATGCATTACAAATCATAGAACCCGAAATTGACCTGGATTCCCCCTGCTCCGAACAGGCCGATTACGAGGAATTAAAAAACAAGAAAACTTAGACAAATACCCGGACCTAAAAATTGTTGATAAGTTTGTCTACATTCGCACAGAGCATTATTCAGGTGACGAAAATCAGGAAGATAGCGCTTGGAAACTTTGGATTCCAGAAAATCTTCGAACTAATATTATATCTCGAGCGCACGACACTCCGGTTGCTTCCCACGGCGGGACATGCAAAACATTAGATCTTTTGAGAAGGCATTTCTATTGGCCAGGGATGGTTAGAGATGTAAGAAAATACATCCAATCATGCGAAATATGCAAAACCACAAAGGCTCCGAACTTTGTCACCAAACCTCCTATGGGAAATCAAATTATATCTGTACGTCCGTTTCAGCGAATGTATATCGACCTCTTGGGCCCATATCCGCGGAGCAAACTAGGACATATAGGATTACTTATTGTTTTAGACCACCTTTCAAAATTTCACTGGTTGTGTCCCCTGCGCAAATTCACCTCCTCCGTCATTCAAGAATATTTAGAAAAACACATTTTTCACGTTTACGGAGTTCCCGAGGTAATATTGAGTGATAATGGAAGCCAGTTCAAAGCTCATGAATTTAACGCATTCCTTACGAGTTATGGAATTCAACACCTTTATACGGCATTTTACTCACCACAGTCTAATGCGCCGGAACGTGTTAATCGTTCAATAATTGCCGGAATTCGCGCTTATTTAAAGAAAGACCATCGTCTGTGGGATGAAAATTTGAGTTCCATAAGTTGTTCCCTTAGAAATGCTTACCACCAATCCCTAACTTGTTCACCATATCATGCTCTATTTGGTTTTAACATGATTACTCATGGATCCTCTTATTCACTGTTGAGAAATCTTAAATTACTGGAGGAACCATGTGCCAAAATGGATAGGGACGATCACCTTCAAACGTTACGACAAAATTTGAGAAAACAGATTAAAATAGCATATGACAAAAATAGGGAATTTTACAACTTGCGAACCAGAACGCCGACATTTACTGTGGGGCAGGTTATATATCGCCGGAATTTTTCACAAAGTAGCCAAGAAAAACATTTCAATGCGAAATTTGCTCCTGTCTTCACCAAAGCCAAAATTCGAGAAAAACTCGGCAATCATTATTATATTTTAGAATATTCCCAAGGTAAACTGATAGGAACCTATCACGCAAAGGACATTCGTCCATAAAGCTAAATTTCCAGCTAATTCTTTGGTTCATAGATCCAGAATTATCTGGTTTTGTAGTGAAAATTTCTTTCAAATCAAAATCGTTTGCATTTTGTAACAGAATACACCAAGAGGAAGTACAGGAATTGTACTTTGTAGTACCAAAAATCGTACATGATTATATTATGCTTGAAGGTGTACTAACTACATGGCTGGCAATGCTAATTATTACTTCGAAAAGGTGAAATTGTAATCAAGCTTACTGATGTTGAAAGTGAAGATAGGTTTCGAGGAATAAATGTTCCACCATAGACTTCCTTTGCAAAGATACCTCCATAGCGACCACAATAAAGTTTTACTAAACAGTATTCTTGCAAAATATATGTAATCCGAAGTGCTAAGTGAAGTATTTAAGTATTAATTAATTGTGGAAAAGTGCAACGTGGTAGATAGAAGGTAAATTTTCCTGATTCTTAATTAGACCACTATTTAGACCACTATTCCTTATTGCGGCAGAACTACCCTCATTCTCTGGACTACGAAGTGTATGAACCACACCATATTATTCTACGAAAGACTAGCGAGCTCCGCCTTGGAGATTAAAGTGACACAATCCAACCGGAGTTGCTGTTCCAGACTGGTCTGTGATACCTTCCGGGCTCGCTTAGTCTTTATAAATCACGAGCTTTTGCCTTTCAGAGGAGAACGATTACAGCATCAACACCATAAAATTCCAACTTTAAGTTATTTTTCAACTTAATAACTAGTGCAAACCAAAACTTCATTCTCACATTACGTACATATATATTGCTTTATTGAGGAGGCCAATAGAGAATTATTGCCTTTCACCAGGACCATCGGTTATTATTGCTAATCAAAATCTTTGCTGGGTTCCACCGTAAACCAATAAGTATCAATTTATCAAAAGCAAGGTCCAAAACAAAATAAAAATAAGGAACGCTGAATTCAACAAACGTAAGGCAGAGAACATCGCAGAATTACCATGTGGCTGGCTTAAATCTGCAAACAAAGAAACGTCAAGACAGCATGCGAAAATAACACGTCATTAAACCACGGTTCCACTTCCAATCGCGTCTCGAACAAGCTTAAAAAAATAGAAACTAAATTAATTTAGATAATCGAGGTGTAATAGCGAACTAGAATTACAAATCGCCAATAATTACAAAGTTCGGCCAATTATATTTATCTAGTTTCAAAAAGTAAACGATTTCTTTTCTCTAGCCACGCCATGCAATAATAAATTAAAATCGAAGTATTAAATTTTGACATCTTTCCTACGATCGCGAGAGTAATTCGAATTCCGAAAATAAGAACAAGAACAGCTAGCATGTGGTTTTACTATTAAGTTGTGTATGATGTTCCCTATGATATAAAATTTTACTAGTAACTATATCAAGTGTGTCGCATGTGTTCAGACTTGATAGGTAAATTGTAATTGTAAAACCTTTGAAACTAGTTAAAAGTATTTTGGTTGAGCCAACGTATTATAAATTTCTCAGTAACCACAGTCAGCATCACAGCAAATTGATAAGTATGTCATACATGTTGTAACCACACTCAACCATACAAATTATTATATAGATCGAGTTTTACATCAACATCAGGAAGAGCGAAAAGGCCTTTTTAATCTCCGCTGGATGTCTGAGTAAGTAACCAACAACAACTTTTTGTGTATTGAAGTTTATAGAGACGTTTAAATAAAACCACTCATTGTAATAACAAACGAACTGTTAAAGTATAAGAGAATATGACATAATCATTGAATGTTTTGATTCATCGCTGCAAAACTACAATTCGGTTAACGTAAATGACACTAAGAGAAACTCTTATACTAAGAGGCAGCATCAGTAACTTATCTTGTTCAATTCTCTTTCTGCTATGTTTTCCCCTTTATTTACTAGAATAAGTAAAACTAGTATAAGAGATGAATGAATATTATAATGAATTTGAGAATAAAATTTCTATTGTAATTATGAAGTTGTAAATAAGCAGAGTTTACCTACGATGATGGTGAGGATGGGTGTCGATTAGATTTGTATCTGTCGCGATAAAAATTATGGGGTTCTGCGAAATTCATCAGAACTATAGGAATGGGAGGGTTTAGTGGTCTCATACCAATCAACGATCGCAACAACCAATTTCAATAACGTAAAATTTCATTATATTTACTACTGATTGATAAGGGGCATTTTAATTTGAAATATTAGTAGCTACAGTCCAAATATAATTGTTATAATTTTAAATAAATAGGGAGTCTTCATAAATATTGTTGCAATGGTATACTGACATTAATGAGAAAAGGACACGAACCCCGACACCGACTGATTAGCTAGCAAGCTGAAGGCTCCCGCAGTCCTACTTCAAGTTTTTGTTTCTAAACGATTTGATTTGCATTGAATCAAGCGACAAAGATACGATTTTATTAAAAAGAGTATTTGCCAACACGAATGTGTTCATTACAGTTCCAAGCTCTCAAGAAGACACTGCTCATTTCTACGTCGTCAAATCCGCATCGATCCTTCTATAAGTGGCGTACAACTGGCTGCAAGTTTGGAACAGGACTTTGGAATTCGCGTTACACCTCAAACAGTGCGAAATTACATCAAAAAAATTGGATTTAAAAGTCGGTATGCGGTGAGAAAACCATTTATTAGCAGGATAAATAAGCAAAAACGGATTGTGTTTTCAAAAAAATACCAAAATAAAGACTATAACTGCTGGAAAAGAGTTATTTTTACGGATGAGTCCAAATTTAACATAAAAATATCGGATGGACGTGTAAAAATTTGGCGAGAGAAGAACACGAGCTTATCTAGCCACAATCTAGTTCCCACATTCAAGCATGGTGGAGGCTCAGTAATATTATGGGGGTGCTTTTCAGCAGCAGGAGTTGGAAATCTGCATTTTGTTGATGGAATCATGACAGCAAAGGACTACATAAACATTTTAAAGCAAAACTTGAAGCAAAGTGCAGTAAAAATGGGCATCTCGCACGATTTTATCTTTCAACAGGATAATGATCCCAAACATACCGCGCTGTCCTAAAACAAAAAGGATATCCAACAAAATATTAACTTTAATCCTATTGTATAATATTATTAATTTGATTGAACTTTCTACTCTGTACGAATACGGCTTTTGTTATCCATTATATCAATACTACGCCATCTAGCGTCTGATTTATGAGTTAATAATACATGACCTTTTTTTTACCATAAAAATAATAAATCTATATGAAATTTTGAAAAATGCGCTTATTGTATTGAACAGTTCATTAATTTCCAATTTTTAGTGGGTGTACGAATATGGGTTTTGCATACTGTATTTATAGTTTGCAAATAGCGTGATAAAGATTGGGAGATGTTTAATATTAGACTGTTTATAACTAAACCCAGAACAAAAGGTAAACGAGCAGACTTGATTAGGAAAGCTTAACGCACTTTTACACCATATAAATTGAAATAAGATTATATAAATTATAATTAAGTAATTCCAAGGAAAGTGATCTCATAATTTTTTGTCTTCTCTCCGAATTTTTTAAAATTTTGCAAACATGTACCTTAAAGAAAATCATAAGAATGTTTTTAAATACATTCAGAATTGGCAGCGTGAAGGTTTTGGTAATTTTTTTTAAAAAATCTTATCACTTTGATGCGGATTGAGTGTATCCAAAAAATGTTTGTAATTGCTTGCTGAAAGATATAGAATAATCAGAATAAAATAGTTCGACTTTGTATTTTTTTGTTTTGAAAGTAAAGTATGTTGTTTATGAAACCCCAACATGTCTCCTTCACTTTACAAAGAAAAATATACTGGACACATAAGAAACTTTGCTAAATTTCACAAACTTCGTAGACACTTCAAGTTTCTGTGGAAAATTGTGTGTGTCCGAAACGCACTTTGTGTTAGTCATAATTTGAAATAAAACATTTTAAGTAAAGTTTCATTAAAAGAACATTATAGTACTATCTAAAATCTACATTTTTAAATATATTATAATATTTTTTAATATAATCTTCAAAATATTTAAACTTTTCGAGAAAACTACAAAATAAGAAAAAAAACGCAACGCCAGGAAATACCCATATAAATTTATCTTAAAATTTTCTACTAGAAACTCTAAAGAATGAATAATTTCTGAAAATGATTTAAAACAAATTTCAATAGAATTTCAACTCAAATTGAGTTGTTTTTTGCTTTTTAGAAAGACTGATGCCATAATGTTTGTTGTTGTTGGTAAACTATTCAAAAACAACATCAAACAGTGTAAAATTATACATTTAATATAAAATGAAGTGTGACTTATAAAAAAACGTAATTTTCCTTTACACCCCATGAATGAGGTATGAGACAGCTTCTTGCGTTGTTGTGAATTAACACGCTTTCAATTGTAGATTCACAATAAACGGCACATACTTGTTTATCGACGAATGCGAATGTCACTGTTTGAGAAGCTTTTGCTAGACATGTCGATTATCTCGACACTTATACTGCGAAGTTGCTGTCGACAACATTGAGGGGGCCGGCAATGAAAGAAAAATGTAGATGATTGGAATCGGAAATTGAACCCGTGATCTCCCGCATGGTATGCAACGGCCGGTGCCTTATAGTTTAAAATATATACGAATCAAAAATTTATTTGATTTGCAACTTTTTCTAAAATATTTTCAGGAAAAGGTAGTAGTAATTTTTGTCCGATCACGCCCATCTTAGAACATAATCTCCGCTTAGAGGATAGAATCTTGCATACCAAGTTTCAGCTCGATAGCTCTTGATATACGGCAGTAGTCGCGGGGACAGATAAAAAATGCGATAAAATACAAAAAATTTAGGAAAACGCCTGGCGGCGCTCAAAAATAAAAGTAAATATCAAAAATAGATTTCTCTACCCCAAAAACAGTAAGATACCACAACTTTCCAGGATATTAAAAATAATAAGCATTATTTCAATGATTTTTCCTTGTTAGCCAGCGTAAAAAAATAACCTACTTCAAATGAGTGTAAAAAACAGAAAGGTTTCACCCAACAAACGTAAAATATTAAATTCAATATCTCTGGATATATGGTCAAAGAAAACGTCACTATTTAATCGGACAAAAATCTAAAAAGAAATCGTAATTTCTAATGGATGGGGTAAGCATCCCCGTTTCTTAGGCTTTACCTGATAATATAAAATACTTGAAGTAAAATATTCTCAACCTTTTCAATAAACCGAATTCAGTGTACCTACAAACAAATGTGTGTACAACTACAAACATAGCTTTCGTTAGCAACAGTTGCAAAAAATATGGGATAATAATTCCAAATATTTGTGGCAGCTAACTTAAATTGGCACGTATGAAATTGGCACTTAAACAAGTCAATTTCCTTCAAAAAGGAGCGCATAAGGGTCATTTTTGTAAGTTCCAGAAACGTTTTTCTAACTATGTCTACCTTTCCTTGATAGTCTAAGGTAGTCCAAAACCAAATTTTTGCACAGCCATAGCTAAATATTAACCCATTATCCGCGGTCGAATATTTTAGGGAAGCTTTTTTCCGACGTGAATTCGGTGAACCACACTAACCCGAAAAGGGTGAAATGCAAAACGTCACTGGTCGCTTTCGATCTTCTAGATTGTTTTCCTACTTCTTTTAACATTCCTCAAAGATAATTCCACTGTTTGGAGGGTCGATTTTTATTTTGCAACCTGAAAATCCCCGAAAATATTCGTCGAAGACTGAAAAATCCCGTTTGACAATTTTCAAACATGTGCAACTATTTTGGAAAACCTCGGAACACTCTGAAACCAATTTCACCTTAAAGGTAGATCTTTTGGTTATACTTTGTCTTCTGGTTGCAACAAGTTGCAACTAATGAAGATATCGAAGATTTTCGGGATGAACACAGGGTTACACATACAACACACAGCGGGTTATCGGCTTGTCGTAGAAAAATATGGTTGGTGGAGTTGTCACCCACCATGCATAAAGTATTGCTGCATGGTGCGGATATCATTACATCAGCGATTTTACCACTATGTAAAGCACCACTACCGTTAAATATTTTTCCAAATTTTTTCATAACTCATATTTTTTACATGTTTAGGCCAATTATCGGAAGAAGATCTTGAGCACAGGGACAAAGATTTTAAGAATTTTCGGACGAACTACGCGAGGCAGATGTCTAGAAAACATAATTTGAAAGATATATGGCAGTGATGAGCACTTCCGATCCATACAATTGTAGTTTGGGTATTGTTGAGGATGAATTCTGAGAATTTTTCTGAGAGAGATTTCTCTTACTCCACCTTGGATGACTATAGATAAATTCCTCATATGATTTAGAATTTCTCAACTTAGTGTACATTTGAATATTCTTAATTTCGAAAGTAAAATAATGTTTCACAAAGAAAACAGCTAGTTTCTTTCGATTGAGGTGCTTTTCAAAAGGATCGCGTTTTCCATTCCAGTAACATGGGGTTTACATTCTTTGCAAATATGATGATATTCAATTAAAAAATACCCTTACAATGGTATTCAGGATCATGCCAATAACATAAATCAATTTTTGTGGAATTTTCCGTTACATTTTCTGATTGTTTACATTGAGCTGAATTTGACGCCTTTTCAAATATCAGAAATTTCCTAAAAAATTTAAAAAAAAAACTGGATGTTGCTTCCCTTGATAATTTCGAACCATTTGTATACTATGAAATTTTGGCTCAAAGTTCGCCAAATACACGAAAAAGTGCATGTAATAATTCTCCGAGCCTTTAATCTGAATAGACATTTTTGCTGTAGAATTGTCCATATACATTAATAGATAATGTGTCCGTATTGACGTCCAACCTTGGTCAAGGATCCGTCAAGGTTTTTCCATGGGTTTTGATAAGTCAAGATACCGCAACACTTTTTGGGGGCCAACAATACCTCATGCGCGCCTTTTCGACCCAAATCGACCACTGAGCTGCGGTATGAATTTTATGAAAAAAATTAAAACTGCCATAAAATTCAAAATTGAATATACAGTAGTTTTGACTTAACTGCCACACCGCGTTTTGCACGCATTTTGTGGCAGGTAAGTCAAAATAGCACTTAAGTTAAAAATTTTAACTGCCAAAAATTGGCAGTTATCTGATTCGTTTACCTGCCGCAGAAGTGTCCCATAAGTGCGATTCAAACAATTACCTATTTTTACAACCAAATCTTCAAATTAAAAATATTCTTTTCATTTATTACACTGTAAGTAAAATTTGAACTTTTCAAAAGACACACAAAAACACGGAGACACCGCAACTAATTTTTGGTTCGTAACGGGGTACACCACTGGATTCTACGATCCAAAATTAGGTTGACGCGTTTTGGCGTTTTGGTGTGTCATTTTCACCTACTTACAGTGTTATTTATTAATAAAACAACATAAAGGTATTTCAGGAAAAATAATATAAATTAAAAGGCACAAATTACTTCAGTCTTTGCAAACACATTTTTTACAAAAGCACCCTTTCGCCTGATCTATTGTTTTGATTTACACTAGGAACTCATATACATACACACTGTTTTTTTTTAACAAAGAGAGAGTTATAAAGAGAATATTAATGAAAGGCTGCGAGCATTCTAACAAAGACAAACTACAAACATAGCTTTAGTTACCAACAGTTGCAAAAAATATGGGATAATAATTCCAAATATTTGTGGCAGCTAACTTAAATTGGCACGTATGAAATTGGCACTTAAACAAGTACATTTCATACGAAATTGAAGAAATGAGTGAAATGTTGTGATTTTTGCAGGTATCTCAAATTGGCAGCTAAAAGCGTGGCGGTTAAGTCAAAACTACTATATTGAATTTAACTGTTGATTATGCAGAGAAATGATAGTATATGAACAGATTAAAGGAATTTTAATTATTAAATTTCGGATATTTATTCTAAACGTGGCTATAGGAGCTTTGTATAAACAACCGAAACAAGGAAATCGGTATCCGATTATTACTTTAACATGAGAAGAGAGAATTAATTTCTACTTTAAAATGTTTCTTTGAAAAATGGTCATACAGTAATGTTCTATAGTTATTATAAGTGCAAATAAATTTTTTGTATCACATTATAAAGCTTCTTTTTATACATCATTAATGAACAAAACAGTCGGCGTTGCACCGGAACACGAAAAGTTAAAGGGCTGATAACAAACGTTTCTGAATATAATTTCTTATTAAAGGATTTTTAGAGCTATTTAATACATCATGTCCACTTTAAACATTTTTTGTACGAATTTTTATTTCAGCAAAATTGGACTAGTCATTCTTGAGTTATACCTCCCAAACGTGGCTTTAGGAGCTTAAAAAATTAAAGCCCAAAGCCGCACGGATTAATATGCTCCAACCTTGTTAAAACTTTGGCTATCTCAGAATCTACATAGAATTAGGGGGGAAGGGTCAGACCGACCAACAATCCAATATCGATTTTTGCGGAAACCCTAGTTGACATAAACACATATTGATTCCTGAGTCAAATTTTATAACCGTACATCTATCGCAAAATACGGATGACTTCAGGTAAAGTTTCGGTTTTTTTAGGGATTGTCTGCTAAAGAAGTTTTGACTTAAATGCCACTTATTTAGCCGCATGTTTGAGATACCTGCCAAAAACCACAAAATTTTACCCATTTCTTTAATTTCGTATGAAATGTACTTGTTTAAGTGCCAATTTTATACGTGCCAATTTAAGTTAGCTACAAAAGCCACAAACACATTGAAGAGAAGGAAATTGTATGCACCACTATATTTCGATGCAGATGTACTTAAAGGGACATAATCCAAAAACCGAATATGAGGAATGAAAGAGAAAACTACACTTTTACATCAAACAATAAAAAAAATTGTATTTAGTGAAGTTTATGTTTTTTGCATTTTGTTACATGTTGGGGTGATTATTGGAATTATACGCAGTGGTTTTTTATAACGAAATAAAACTCTTGTATTAAAACAAAAATCAAATTTAAAATAAAAAACAATTTGTAATAATGCGTATGACCTCTTTTATTTTGAATAAATTCAAAGATGCCTTTCGGTCATACTATTTTTTAGGGTGTTTGAGGTTGAACTTTCTAAGGAGTCCCAAAGCAACACGCTGGCCCCTCTAAGTCTTTAACGTTTTCTGACCGAACCCAACCTTTTGTTTCCTTACAGGAGTGAGTAGACGCAATATTTTGCTGAGAAATGTAATTTATCTCCTGGTTTCGCTTCAAGAAGGGCAATAAATTAATTTCCAGGATGTCTCGTCGGAGTTCATACTCTTCGTGGTAATGCGACAGCTTGGAAAGGCCAGCTCCAAAGTTAATTTTTAGAGAAAGGGTGCTTTTGTAAAAATAGGGAATTGTATGAATCGCAGTTATGGACCACTTCTGTGACAGGTAAACAAATCAGATAACTGCCAATTTTTGGCAGTTAAAAAATGTAACTTAAGTGCCATTTTGACTTACCTGCCACAAAATGCGTGCCAAACATGGCGTGGCAGTTAAGTCAAAACTACTGTATTACCAGATATGTATTTAAACTGACTAAATTCAAATATCCTCCAGTTGTCTGTTTGGAAGTTATGGAAGAAATATTAAATATCCAAAAATATGTAATTTTGTATGGGAGGTACCAGAGAGGGTGGGGATATTCTGCTCATTTACAATCCTATTACCTCATTTTGGAAAATATTTTTACTTATAAATTTTCATACGAAACAGTTAAGGTTTAGTCGAGTTATCGTGAGATAGTCGAGTTATCTCCCGGGATTTCCTGGGATTCCCGGTCATTTTTAATTCCCAGGGAATCCCGGACGAATTGCCCGGGAAATTAATACACCTTTGGCAGAGCAAATTTTAGAAGCTTTAAAGAAGCGAATGGAAGAAAGAATGGGCAAGCGACTTTATACTTTAGTAAAGTATCTTAAAGATCCGACAGTATTTGATAAGAATGCGTATAACTTATTTCAAACTGCTTCCAAACAAAATGTGATCGCGTACGCTGAACAAATTTATCCTCGACTTTTTTAAGAAGACGTTATCGACGAAGTTCTGGAATCGGACGAAATTCCTATTTGTGACATTAGTACCGAAAGACCATTTGAGGATATTTTAACCGAAAAGCAACGGAAAATTTCACAATTTTATTGAATGCTCTTCTGACAACAACAGTGCAATTTCTAAATAGAATTAGAAACAGACTGTCTGATGAAACCATTAACGCTCTCTCCGTTTTAAAAACGTATTTTCAAAATGACAAATTAACTTTTATTGAAAATATAATTTACATAACTGTTACATTTTCTAATTCAGACCATTGGCACACTTTTCTTCAAGGTTTTGCTCATGCACAGAAAAAAAACACAACTGTTGTTAAGTAATTAAATATTGTTGTTAGCATTCAATTTCGATTTATAACAACTTTTCCATTTGAACATGTTTGTAAATTGTCATATTGACAAGTTTTCAACCACATTTAAAATTTAACTAAAATACACAAATTGTAACTATAACAAAACTGTTTATTGTATTTACAATTTTGGTTGTTGGCGCCTTTTTAATTAAATATTTAATTGTATTGACGAAATGGTATTCAATATGACAACTAGTTTGTCGTAATTTTTTTCTGTGTGTTAATTTAATAATAAATCTAATATCCTTTTGCTTTCTTCAACTGATCCATCCTATTTGGCGTATATTGACAAAGTTTAGCCACATAATATATAGGAATTTTGTTTGATTCCGCCTGAACCCTCTCCCATAACTCATTAATACTTTTCGGGGCTTCTTCGTATTCTGCCAGCACGCGCATTAGATAAACCCACAGGTTTTCAATCGGGTTCAGATCTGGACTCTGCGGTGGCCACTCCCTGAAACCAAACACCTGAGAACTAAGGCATTCGTTGAAAAATTTTGCAGAATGTTTTAGGTCCTTGTCATGTTACAAGGTGAAATTTTCTGGCCTATCTGGCATTTTAGCAAGGACTAGGGACGAATTATCTTTCAAAATGCGAATATAGTCTTCCTTTCGCAATATACCTTCGGTTCGTATACGTGGTCTCACACCATCTGGGGTTATACATCCCCACACCATAAGAGAATCGCCTCCGTGCTATATAGTTAGAGTTTGGCAACCGGAGAGTATTTGTTTTAATCTTTTTTCTTATACATATGACCTTTTATGTTCATTTTGTTGGTCGTATGATCAGATGGGACCAAAACCAATCAAACCATTAGGATAGGAAGGTTTGCTATTGGTCCAAGCATTTAAACCCACCAAATCCTGCTCATGTATTTTAAACCATTAAGCACGGAAGCGTTTATATTATGGTATGGGAATGTGTGGCCCCAGATGGCGGGGGACCACTTATACGAATCGAAGGCATAATGCGATAGGAAGACTATCTTCGCATTTTGCAACATAATTTGCTCTTAGCCCTAGCCTAAATGCCAGATAGTCCAGAGAATGTCATCTTTGAGTATGACAACGACCCAAAACATTTTGCAAAAATTGTCAAGGAATGCCTTAGTTCACAGAAATTTGGGGTCAGGGAGTGGCCACCGCAGAGTCAAGATCTGAACCCTATCGAAAACCTATTGGATTATTTAAAGCGCTGTCTGGCAGAACACGAAGACGCCCCGAAAAGTATCAATGAGCTGAGGGAGAGGGTTTATGCTGAATGAAACAAAATTCATGCATATTATGTTGCTAAACTTTGTCAATATACGCCAAATAGGATGGATCAGTTGAAGAAAGCAAAAGAACATTAGATTTGTTATAGAATTTATATAAGCAAAACCTTGGAGCAAAAATGTGCCAATGGTCTGAATTAGAAAATGTTTTGTTTTTATATACTTACAGTTATGTAAATTATATTTTTGTTATTGCTTCATATTTTTTACAGAGGCATATTTTAGATTTACCATAAAGTTTGGGAAAAAAATTTAATTAAAGATATAAAAAAATTAATTACATATTTTTTTTTAAAACATTGGCTCATTTTTGCACCACTGTGTATATGTACATACTGCAAAATTGAAAAAAAATTAACATAGTTTGTTTTTCTACTGCGCGAAAATTCCCGGGAATCCCGGGAAAGGCAACAATTTTTCCCGGTTTCCCGGGAAATGAAAAGTTCGGGAAAAAAAGAAACACTAAGCCAGACAGACAGACGGACATTGCTCAATCGTCTTAAAATGACATAAAACGAATTTGGTCTTAAGATAATTGGGGTCTAACTCGTCTCCCTTAATGTGTGTTACAGTTTTTCTCGTATCAAAAGATTTCTTTCATCATCCCTAATGTTGATGTTATGTAAAATTTCATGTTATGTAAATTAGACTTAAGGGAAACGAATTGTTTCCTCTTGTTATTTATTTATACTTTTTGATATTTGTAACGCTTACCAAAAAGTATAAATAAGTAACAAGAGGAAACGATTCTTATTTTTCAAACCTTCTTTCTGTATCTTATTGTTTATTAGATAAAAATACATTAGTTTTGAATTAATTTTACGGTTTTCTTTCTGGTCCACCAACATTCAAATCATAGCTTTGTTGTTTTGATGCACAAAATTGTTGCAAACTTTTACCTGGTTCACAAATGTATGACAGCACATTCACTATTACCATTCACTCGCTCATTATTCTTTACTCGCCGAAAAAATAACAAGAATGAAATAGGGAAATTTCCTCTCTTGTTCATTGTTTACACCTTTAACCTCATGATGGCCTTAAACCATAGATGTCCAATTTTGGCACAAATGTGGTCGCTCAGTTCACACGTACCAACAGCCCCCTTATGTTTCAATATACACTATGTTTCTTTCAGGTTGGTCGGTCTCTCTCCTACTGATAGCCCCTTATGTTATTTTGCCTTAAACCTGATAATCACCGCTGCCGATTTGTAATTAGTTTACTCAATTCATACAGACTGTGCCATAGTTACAAATATGTATGTTTAGATACAGCCCATATTTCGAGCATCGCCGAAGGTAATGTTGTTTACTCAGGTAATTGAGACATTAAACGTAATTCAGCAAACTCCATAGTGTTAAAATTGGAAGAAACTACCAAATAAAAACAATGTTCAACGAACATGCGTATATCCACAACACGTACATCTGTGATTTATTTGTCATTCTATTTACATATATAATTCGATGTTGCTAGCTGCATGCATATCTCAACTAAAGGCGTACGTATGTCAACAATGGTCATGGTAACTGCCAGCTTAAATCTTGTGTAAATCCCAGAAGTGTTAATGAATTAGGGCTCGTTCTCCATTTAATGTGTGTTTGTTACTTTTTTCTAATAAATTATGCTCTTCTTAATATAAAATCGATGGGCATTGTAAGTTTCTTCTATGAATACAGCAACAAAAGGTAGGGATAAGTGATGAGCGGGGGTTCTGGCTACCGGGAAAAGTTATTTGGAGGTCTTATTTCAAAAATTGTTGCAGGTATTAAACAAAATTTGGCTCATATATCCTAAATGGAAAAATTTTGTATTTTCCAAAACTTAATATTCATGGGAAATGGGAGTGTCCTTTGAGATAATTGCACATAATTCAATATAATATAGGTTATATATCAGAGACAAATTGAGCCAAGTTTGATTCAATACCCACAACATTTTTGGAACATATAAGTTTCTTCTATTTCAGGACATATGGGAAGTGGGCATATCCTCTGAGATAATTTCATATATTTCAACTCAGATATCAGTAATATATCAGAGACAAAATAAGCCAAATTTTTTAAAATACCAACAGCAATTTTGGAACAAATAAGTTTATTCTATTTTAGCATATATGAGAGATGGGCGTGGCCTTTGAGATAATAATTCAACACAACACACAAATTGAGCCAAAAATGGTGCAATACGTACATTTTACAAATTTGTATGGAAAATTACATTATTCTGGGTGTAATTTTGGGTTGAATTACCGTTTTGTGATTTTTTTATAAGTGTAAATATATCGTGTTATATCTCATTGGAAGTGTACGGACTTCAGCTTTAAGACACTTTTGCTGAAATGGATCTTATCTGTTTGCGTAAACAAATTAAAAATCTCTTTTTTTATTTTTCACAAAAATGTTATACTTTCCTGTGTAGCTTATTTATCCAGATATATAAAATAAATGTGAGAAACAACAATTAATTATTTATTTTTTTACATTATATTATACTTATATTAATATAAGAATAATATTATAAAAAAAGATAGCAAAACTGGCGGCTAAGGCCATCGGCTGAATAAAGCATATTGTTTCGAATCCATCTAACGAGATAAATATAATGGCGCGTTTTTAATGGTGCACAGTGGGTTGAAACATAGGTAAACTGGGGATAAATTCAGGGAAGCCCAGTATTATTGATATTTATATTTTTTTGGAATAACTATACATCATTTAGTAAAAAAAAATGGTTTTTGAAAAAAATTTATAAAAATTTTTTTCATATAAAAAATAAGAGAAAAATAATATGTACATTAGGTATATAACTTTTTACAATTTTTGCAAATAGGAAAAATGGCATAGCATAGTCGAATAGAGCATAAAAAAGTATGAACTCGCATTATGTTTTTTCGAAATTGCAAAAAAGTTTCCGCACCAAACGCAATTACTTTTTTTCAGATCATATAGCTATTCAAGGTCATTTATTGTTCTATTACTTTACAAATCTGTCAAAATAATTTCAATTACAGAGTTGCCAATTCATACATATTTTCACTTGAAATTTTAAGTATATTAACTAATATTAACCAGACATATATGGAGGTGGCAGCCCAGTTCTTTTTGACGTTTGTCACGAACGACGTCATCTAACCTTGGTTTTCTGATCATACTTTTAACAAAAATAATTTCGCCATACTATAAAAGTCATTGTTCGGCTTTACAAAAGTAAGTGAATTTTTTCTCAGACATTGGGTCAAAAAACCATCAGCTTTCAGAAAGTTCAGCAGAACAACATCTGCGCAGAGCGTGCAATTAAAATTATGCAAGACATTTTGCCATTTTGAAAATCATCACATACTTTAAACTTAAAATTTATTTCATATCACAGTTGAAAATATTAAAAACAAAAATCTGACTTTTTTTTAGAAATCGCGTTTGGTGCGGAACATTTTTGAACCCGAATCACCTAAAAAGGTTATATTCATTACTTATACAATATTTGCCACCGCGTTGTTTGTCAAAATTAGTTATATGCCTAATGTACATATATATGGATTTAAAAGTATTTTAGGTATTACTGTGATCAAAATCATCATGATCATCATAATCATCATATCATCATCTTCTTCATCATCATATGTTTTTAGCAACTTCTTTCACAATAACTTAAATAAGTAAAAACACGCAGTAAATCCGCAAGATTTTACATTTGGATATATAAGCTGAAATCTCATTAAATAAAATTTGCTTGATCTCGCCCCGAAACTTTTTAAACTTTATGTATATATCGAAAATACAACATTTATGGAGCACTTTTAAGAAAAACATTAAAAATATTTTCAAAACATTTATCTAACCAAAATTGATTTAATTATATACCCAAATACCTGAAGTTGTTGGTTCCATTATAATATTTTTACTTTTAGAAGACCTAACAAAAGTTATAAGTAATCAAAATGTCTCAATTTACTGTTTCTGCCACTTTACGCAAAATTTGTAAAAATTTTTTAACTTGGACCGCTCACTGCCAATAAAGCAATTTACTTATAGTAATTAGTGATGTAGAATTTTATTCACTTTCACCCAATACCAAACATATCAGTGCAAGACAAACTTCAGTTTTTGAATTAATCCTCACTTCTGGTACATTTCAACAATCTGTGCGGTGGTGCCGAAAAGGGTTTTTTTTTAATTAATTCCGTGACTATTGAGCGGATGAAGGGCTCTGGATGAAATTTGAGATAGTTAAATTTGAGGTGTTTTACAGATGATTTGACAATTTGAATCTCCTTACTGTGTGAGGGGGCCATTGGGTGGACCTTCAAAGTTGGTCACCTCGGGTTTTTTAAAATTTAAAATGTTTCTGGAAAGTGCATTTATGGACTGATTTAAAAGATTTTTTGCATTTAGATATTTCTTTGAAAACCTTTCAAAAAACACGCTTTCATGCATATTTTTGCTCATCTAGATCAAGAAATTTTTGGGAAAAAAATGTGTCGTTTTTGGACGAGGTTGATTGCATTTTTAATATTGTGTAATTTATTTTAGTATTGACCGCAAACCGCTGCTACTATGCGCTGAGCAAGCGTTTTAATGATAAAGTCCTCTCTCGACGAACGAAGATCTAACTCTACCAGACACTGATCCTGCCTGTCTTACTCTACAGCGCATAATCCTGGGTAATGATGCAGACGGATCAATCAATTCTGGAAGTTTTCGAGAGAAAAATACTACGCAAAATATTTGGACCCATCATCGTTGACGGCGAGTACAGTCGTTGAATAAATTAGTTCGCGTTCAAATAGACCGAATGCGCTGGCTTAGACACATTGTACGAATGGACGAAAACGCTCCGCCTCGAAAAGTCTTTAGCATAAAATACAATGGGCGGCGCCTAGTTCGCGCTAAAATCTTCCTGCCTTCAGAGGAAGCTAGGAATTTATTTTAGATACATAGTTTCTCGGTGAAATTTCCATAGAATTCATCATAGATTCCGATTCTGGGAACGCTTTTTACACCCGCACCTAGAGGGTCATCATAGAATCCAAGAGGCCCTTATTTTGACCCCATGGGCTCCGGCTCCAATTTTGACCTACCATTCCGATGTTTGGAGACCAAGACGAAGAGAATAGTATATTTCTGATGCTGTTTGGGATCCCGCCCTACATATTGGACCTCCGCCAAAGGCAAAAATTCAAGAATTTCAAAAACTTAATTTCTGTTTGCCAACTTTCAAAGGCCATAACTTTTTAAGCAACACAAAGTTTTCCGCAGAAGGTTTCAAAAAAGTATATCTGAAGTTTTCGATTTTTGCTTATTTAAAAACAAAAAAAACTCTACCTGAAATCTTAATGCTTCCCAGCGCGAGCTAGGAATTGATTTTAGACACAAAGTTTATTGGTGAAATTTTCTAACAATTCGTCATGAATCCGATTTTGGTATACAATTTTTGCGAAAAAAAATTGACCCCCACTACTGTTCATATCTCTGGACGAACTGCAATATATAAATTGGAATTTAGAGGACGATCAAACTATTACTATGACAGCTATAACTGGGGTGTGGCACAGCCCACTTCCACCCTTGCAGTAATTCATACTGTAACAAATCTCACCTATATACCTCTGATAGTTCATGAGATATAGCCCTTTTTAATTTTCAAGTTGCATGGGCGGTGCCACGCCCCTTTATCCAATCACAACCAATTATAGCCAGGGACTACTAACAGGTCAACAGTACCACTTGGTAAAATTTTCGTATCAATCGGTCTATTAGAAAAGCCGTTAGAGCGATTTTTGAAAAAGGGGCGAGGCACCGCCTTCTTCCTACCTGGCAGTAATTAATAATGCTCTAACAACATATATTCCAAATCTCATCTTCATACTTATGATAGTTCATAAGATATAGCCTATTTAATTTTCAAGTTGAATGGGCGGTGCTACGCCCCCTTATCCAATCACAACCAAATGTAGCCCGGAACTATCTACAGGTCAACAGTACCACTTGGTAAAATTTTCGTATCAATCGCTCATTAGAAAAGCCGTTAGAGCATTTTTAGAAAAGGGGGCGTGGCACCGCCTAGAGTGTTCAAATACCTCTTTTATTCAAAAATCCGGTTTCCGAGTTATTCGAAAAATTGATTTTTTTGAAAACTCGGATTTCGAATACAGCATTTGAACGAAAACCGGTTTAACCGGGTTTTTTTCGGTTTTATCCTAAAAAGTTAAAAATAAAAAATAATTTGGTTTAAAAAATGCTTTTATTTACAAAAAAAAATGTGGGTTGTATTTTGTGTTTTTACTTTTTAAGTAATTTTTGGAATCTTTCATTTTATTTTGTAAAGTAGTTTTTTAGAAAGGAATACATTTTGGATTATTTTTAACTTAGTTTTTTAAAATAGTATTTAAGAAATAGTATGCAATTTAAGTGTTAAATTTTGAGTCTATTTTTCTGTTTCGTTTTTATTAAGCTTGATATAGACAACACGCACTCACTAATTGTGGAAGTTGGATTTATTGACAAAAGCGCGTTTTGTTGAAATCGATATAGTTGAAATCATCATATAGTTTTGTTTCATATCAATTGGTTTTCTCTGCTGGATTTTGGATGTTATTTATTATCCTGTTTAAATCATTGCAAAGACTACTGTTAGGGGATTCCTCCATCTCACAATCTGAACTGTTACTAGACTCCAATGTTGTTAGGGAAATTGCAGGATAAATTCTTTTAAAAGTTCATTCGCATATTCCATTGTTTCCGCTTTTTTAGAATACTTAACACAGGATGAGCTTGTAGGATATTTTCCGAAGCTAAGATATATAATTAATCAATGTTTATATTTTTCTTTCCTTTAATCTTGCTATGATTTTGTCTCGCAGCTCCCGAGCATATGCGCAGTCCATATATTTGAGCTGTTTCAGTATAAACGCATCTGCTCCTTCAGCGTCCATTAGAGTTGCTGAATCATTTGATAATCTTTTAATTGCGAGCGCTAAAGGCTGAAGCGCTGGACTTAAATCCCTCAAAATTGTTATTTCTCGTAAGCGCATTGATGACACATGGGTTAATTCTTAGAAACTGTTCAATCATTGCAGATAATGAGCTCCACCGGTGTTTCACACCGACAATGAGCCTTAATTCTTTATTGTGCTCCTGGAAAACATAGCTCTGCAATTTTCTTTGTTTTTCGCTCGACTTGTTAAATGAATTAACATGAGTCCACAATTTTCCGATAATTTAAAACACGTTGTGAATGAGCTCGTATGATTTTTCGACTTCCACTATTTCACCGCATTCATCATCGTCACTATCATCGTCGGCGAGATTCACTTCGACTTGTTGATCCACTTAAATAACGTGTTAAAAGTATTTTCTAAATTAATTTCAAATTAAATTTTAAAATTTTTACTTTTTCAATAACTCCTTTTAGAGTTGTTACAAAGCAATTTAAAAAACCGAGTACCCGGAGGAAAAAACTCGGTTAAACCGGTTATTCGAAAATGGAACTTTTGCAAAAACCGGCATACGGTTTTAAATAAAAAAACCGGTTTACGGTTTTTCGGTTTCGGGTTTGAACACCCTACCTCTTACATACTATAAAAATTCAAATTGTGCCCCAATCAAACAAAAGGTGTTTTCCAGTATAACTACAATAAATATTGCTTAATTTTTCTAACTATAGTATTTATTATTCGCTCTCCTGAAAGTAATTGAAAAATACATACCTGTAAAGTAAATTAAAAACACATCACTGTTTTAGTCAAATAACTCAAAATTATTTAGTTCCAAATAGCCTGTTCATTAGGATGGATCAGTTTGTTCACGTCGAAAAAAAAAACGTGGTAATCGTATACCAGTATCGGAATCTATGATGAATTCTAAAAAATTTCACCTAGAAACTTTATGTCTAAAATCTATTCCTAGTTCGCGCTGAGAAGCATGAAGATTTCAGGTGGCGATATTTTTTTAGTGAATGAGCAATTATCGGAAACTTCAGACCTATGGGCTCGGCTCTAATTTTTACCAACCATTCCGATGTTTGGATACTAAGACGAAGAGAATGGTATATTTTTGACAATGTTTGGGATCCCGCCCAATATTCTGAAAAATGATTTTTAAAAACTTAATTTTTGTATACCAACTCTCAGAGGCCATAACTTTTTAACCAATACATAGATTTGCTTCTGCAGTACTTCATTTAGTTTGTTGGGAAGTCAGTTTTACGCAGAAGGTCTCAAAAAATATATTTTTAGAAGTTTTCGGTTTGTGCTTATTTAAAAACAAAAACAATCTCTAACTGAAATCTTCATGCTTCCCAGCGCGAGCTAGGAATTGATTTTAGACACAAAGCTTATTGGTGACATTTTCATCGTAGATTCCGATTTTGGTTTCGATTTTTGCGAATAAAAAAATTGGCCCACCTTACTTATCATATCTCAAGGCGAACTGCAATATACTGTGGAAATTTGATAGTTGTAACTGTTTATTTTAAAAGGGGTGTGGCACAGCCCACTTCCACCCTTACTGTAATTCAACAACATCTCTATTCCTCTGATAGTTCATGAAATATAGCCCTTTTAATTTTCAAGTTGTATGGGCGGTGCCAGGTGCCAGGGACTATCTACAGGTGAACAGTTCCACTTGGTAAAATTTTCGTATCAATCTGATTATTGGAAAAGCCGTCAGATCGATTTTTGAAAAGGGGGCGTGGCACACCCCACTTCCACCCTGGCAGTAATTAATACTGCTCCAACAACATATATACCAAATCTCATCTTCATACCTCTGATAGTTCATAAGATATAGCCATTTTTATTTTCAAGTTGTATGGGCGGTGCCACGCCCCTTTATCCAATCACAACCAAATATAGCCAGGGACTATCTACAGGTCAACAGTACCACTTGGTAAAATTTTCGTATCAATCGGTCTTTTAGAAAAGCTGTTAGAGCGATTTTTGAAAAGGGGGCGTGGCACCGCCCTCTTCCACCTTGGCTGTAACTAATACTGTCCCAACAACATATATACCAAATCTCATCTTCATACCTCTGATAGTTCATGAGATATAGCCCTTTTGATTTTCAAGTTGTATGGGCGGTGCCACTCCCCTTTGTCCAATTGGACCAAATTGTAAATCTAAACCATCCGGGGCGCCACCAAAACGCATACAAAAATATTTATGCAAATCGGTCCAGCCGTTTAGGAGGAGTTCAGTCACAACACACGTACAGTAGAATTTTATATATAAAGATATATGAGCAATTCCATATGAAAACGATCAAAATTGGCAAATTTTTGGACGACCCCTTTAAAATAAATAGTCTCAATCGATTGCCCAGCAAAAAATAATGTACCTACATATTTTTTTTTTATAGTGACTGGTTTAGTGGTGGTGTACACCACTGTCATGTGACAAAATTGAAGAATTCTTCATAAGGGACCTCATTGAAAGTTGTTTTAAAAAAAAAAGGTATTGAATCAGGCTTTAATTGAAAAATGAAATTTCCTAGTTTTTCTCAACAATTTACCTTTTTTCACATGAAAATTAAATTTTCCCATGAAAATTAAATTTTCCCATGAAAATTAAATTTTCCGATTTTCCACAGAAGCTCCTAAATTTTCCGGCTAATTTTATTTTTTTTCGATTCCTCATAATTTTTGCTTTAAGAATCAACAATAAAAAAATGGGCCCCGACTCCTTGTTTGGACAGGAGAAGAGCATTTAAGAGACCACCTTGTTCTCATTGTTTTTATATTTTTTATAATTGAATTATTTTTAATTATTTAACATTATTTTATTTTATTATTAAAAATACATTTTAAAAATTATTTTACAGTTAAAAATACATTTATGAAGAAAAAATCAATTTTTTTAAGAGCCCCAAGTTGAGTGTGTAGTGAATATGGTCTGCCTGCCTTCACAAGATCGGCCATAAATCCATGGATAATAGCAGCAGTGGCATGTAATGGCACACCAAACCCGACTGAGGCTACAGGTCATAAAATGTTTTGTAAATTACCAGGTAATAAATATTTCGCCTAAAATGACACGTGCAGAAACAAGTCATAACCTCCTGTCGAAGTCGTTGTGCGCATACCCCACGGAAAATTGTCATCTGTCCAAATGCGACAATTGTCCGAAGATTGACGAGCTAGAGCAATATTTGGCGGAAAAGTTTGAACAGCTGTTAATTCAGGAGGTGCATTTCAAACAGTGGATAATTAGCAGCGCCAGATGTTCCCTTGAGACCGTGGTAAAGCAGATTCCGGAATTCATCGAGGAATTCGGATTCAAGTTGAATGAACTGAAGGCGCACCATTTCATATCCGAGATGCAATCGAAATTTCTAAAGGAAAGTAAGGAGAAATTAGCCCAAAATTAATTCATTGTGATAAGCGACTTTGCCGAGAATTACACTTTTCTCGTTCAGGATGAAATTCAGGCTTATCACTGGGCAAACGATCAGTGCACGGTGCATCCTTTTTGCATTTATTTCAAAAACGAAGATAACGAACTACAGACCGTAAGCCTTGTTGTTGTCGCTGAGAGTTTAGCTCATAATTATGTGTCCGTTTATTTATTTCAAATGAAACTGTTTGAATTCTTAAGATCAAAATTCGATGCAATCGACAAAGTAACGTTTTTCTCAGACGGCGCGGCTTCTCAGTACAAGAATAAAAAAAAATTTTACAATCTTTGCATAATTGAAGAAGAACAAAACTGCAAGGTCGAGTGGCACTTTTTTGCGACGTCCCACGGTAAGGGCCCATGCGATGCGTTAGGGGGAACCCTAAAACGCATGGCGACTAAGGCAAGTTTGCAAAGGCCATATACTGACCAGATTTTAAATGTACAACATTTGTTTTCGTGGATTCAAAGCAAGGAAATTGCCATTAACACAGTTTTATGCACTCAAAAAGAACACGATGCCATGGAGCGACGAATTCAAAACAGATATAATAATGTCAAAACTATAACTGGAACGCAAAAGTTTCATTGCTTCATACCAAATATTTCTGATATGTCAATTAATGTAAAGCGGTACTCTTCGTCTGCCGACGTGCTAAATTTAAAGTTACTTTAATTTTATAATGATGCCAAGACAATTGAAATTTTTAATAAATATTGTAATTAAGTATAAGCAGCAAAATAAGAAAGATTTTTTCTTCATAAATGTATTTTTAACTGTAAAATAATTTTTAAAATGTATTTTTAATAATAAAATAAAATAATGTTAAATAATTAAAAATAATTCAATTATAAAAAATATAAAAACAATGAGAACAAGGTGGTCTCTTAAATCCTGTCCAAACAAGGAGTCGGGGCCCATTTTTTTATTGCTGATTCTTAAAGCAAAAATTATGAGGAATCCAAAAAAAATAAAATTAGCCGGAAAATTTAGGAGCTTCTGTGGAAAATCGGAAAATTTAATTTTCATGGGAAAAAAAGGTAAATTGTTGAGAAAAATTAGGAAATTTCATTTTTCAATTAAAGCCTGATTCAATACCTTTCCAACGAGCTATCACTCGTTGCAATCGCTTTAGTAGTTTTTTTTTAAAACAACTTTCAATGAGGTCCCTTATGAAGAATTCTTCAATTTTGTCACATGACAGTGGTGTACACTGTACACCACCACTAAACCAGTCACTATAAAAAAAAAAAAATATAAAGGTACATTATTTTTTGCTGGGCAATCGATTGAGACTATTTATTTTAAAATCGAAGAGGGGTCGTCCAAAAGGTGATCGCTTTCATATGGAATTGCTCATATGTAAAATGGGGAATTCGTTTATTTGTATCTTTGGATTCATAAGGTTGTGGCAAAAGTTTAGATTTTCTAAGGGTTTGTATAATATTTCCTCATACCTAAGGTGATTGTATACAAAATATAGTGGTAATACTGATGTTGATTTTTTCTCATTTTGCGACATAGTGTAAACGATAAATTTTATACTTTTTATGTCCGTCTGTCTGGCTGGCTGACTAGATGGCCCTTTGAATCAGGAATGAATATGGACTATATATGATCACCCCTTCTGGTACCTCCCATACAAAATTACCTATTTTTGGAAAATTAATATTTCTTCCATAACTTCCAAACGGACAACTGGAGGATGTTTGAATTCGGTCAGTTTATTTATCTTGCAAAAGAAGACAAACCCTAAGAAAACCGAAACCTTTCCCACACCCCTTCTGGTACCTCGCATACAAATGACCAAATTGACCCTCATAGTTTTACATACATATCTTTTTTGTTAGTAAACTGAATTCACTCAAATTTTGCGTATAATGTTCGCTTATAAAAAGTTGAGTTAGGAATGAATATGAACTACATCGGTTCACGCCTTCTGGTACCTCCCATAAAATATTACCTATTTATGAAAAATTAATATTTCTACCATAACTTCCCAACGGACACTTTGGGGGTAATGAATATTGGCCGATAAATTTATGTTGTGATAGGAGGTGAAACCTCAAAGAGCCTAACTATTTGACACACCCCTTCTGGTGCCTCCCATACAAATGACCGAACCCACCCCCATAGTCTCACATACTTCTCTTTTTTGTAAGTAAAGTGAATTCACTCAAATTTTGCGTATGATGTTCGCTTGTGAAAATTAGACTCAGGAATGAACATGGACTACATCGGTTCACGCCTTCTGTTAACTCCCATACAAAATTACATATTTTTGGAAAATTAATATTTCTCCCATAACTTCCAAACGAACACTTGGGGGTAATGCAAATTGATCGGTATATTTATCTTCTGATAGGTAACAAAACATCAGAAAACCTAACTATTTCACATACCCCTGTTGGTACCTCCCATACAAATGACCGAACCCACCTCCATAGTCTCACATACATATCTTTTTTGTAAGTACACTGAATTCAGTAAAATTTTGCGTAAGGTCTACGGTTATGAAGATTTTAATCAGGAATGAATATGGACTATATATCGGATCACCCCTTCTGGTACCTCCCAAACAAAATGACTTTGTTTGGAAAACTAATATTTCTCCAATAACTTCTAAACCGGCACCTGGGGGGATAATCAAATTTGGTCAGTTAATTTATCTTGTAATAGGAGGCAAAGCCTCAGCAAACCTAACTATTTGGCACTCCCCTTCTGGTACCTCCCATATAAACATATGGGATATTTTTCCTTTTACATACGAACTTTTTTGTATGCACACTGAATTCAGACAAATTTTTCCAAGGTAAGCGATCAATGAACGTTGATTTACGAAAAAAAAACAGGCACAATATGCTGCCCCTAATTGTACCTTCTGTACAAAGGCGCTATGACATTAGGCCCCACGAAAATACACCCCAAAGTGAAAATGAAATTAGGCCCCAAATTTGGGGTCTAATTACATTATGAAAATAGACCCCAGGAAATTATACCCCAAACATAGAATGAAAATAGGCCCCAAAATTTATATATTGGGGCCTAATTTCGTAGTTGTTATTTTAAAGTATGCAAATACACCCCAAAAAATGCAAATATGCCCCAAATTGTAGTGTTGTTGTTTTCTGTATAAAATTGGGGTATATTTTCATATTTGTGTTTGGGGTCGAATTTTCAAATAAAAATCACAGTTCGTATATAAAAACACAACACGCAAATAGGCCCCAAAACGGCGGTAGAAAATATAACCCAAACAAAAATTACCCAAAATTAAAAATGAAAATGAAAAGTTGGCCAAATTAAAAAATAAAAATTTACCTAAACCAATTATGAAAATTGCTCAAAATAAAAATTTATTTTTTTCATACAAAAAATCACCAAACAAAATATATAATTCCAATTATAAGTAGTTTCTTCAGTTCCTAATCTTTGCATATTAGCTAAACTATACTGACCGTAATGTCTTCGCATACAATACATATTTTGGCCCTCACGTAAAATTTTACGTTCTTATTTTTTTTATTCATTTGTGTGGCAAGAAGGTAAGAATATATACGAATATATAGCGTAATGTAAATTGTTAAATCATGTAAAAAAATCTTAGTTTCTAAAAGGACTTTTTATATTTTTGCTATTTTGTATGGGTTTTAAATTGTTAGTTGCATAACGAAATATTTATTGAGTAGTTAACCGGTAGGCAACACAAAACTTGCGTATTTATAAAAGAGATTCGAGTTTTTAAGTGGAATTTTTACGTTGTCTATATTTATATGAAAATTAGCGGAGAAGATTTGCTTAGGATTGTAAATAGTCTGTTCTGTGAAATATTATTTTAAAAAATCGCGCGATTTTTTAAAGTAATTATTTTATATAAATCACGAAATTTTTTTAATGCATATGGTAAATTGTCTGTTCCTTAAAAAGCGCCGCAGGCGAAAAATTATTTAAAAAAAATCGCGCGATTTTTTTAAAATAATTTTTCATGTTTTTAGTTTTCTAAAGAAAATTTAAATTTTTCATGGTTTTAGTTTTTAAAGAAATGGGCCACAGACCAAAAAATATTTTATAAAAATCACGCGTTTTTTTAAAATAATTTTTCATGTTTTTAGTTTTCTAAAGAAAATTTAAATTTTTCATGGTTTTAGTTTTTAAAGAAATGGGCCACAGACCAAAAAATATTTTATAAAAATCACGCGTTTTTTTATTGCATATGGTAAATTGACTGTGCCGTGAAAAGCGCCGCAGGAGAAAAATTATTTAAAAAAAAATCGCGCGATTTTTTTAAAATAATTTTTCATGTGTTTAGTTATTTAAAGAAAATTTTAATTTTTCATGTTTTTAGTTTTTAAAGAAAAGGGAAAATTTTAATTTTTCATGTTTTTAGTTTTTAAAGGAATGGGCCACAGACGAAAAATTATTTTATACAAATCACGGGTTTTTGTTGTTGCATTTTTTAAAAATAATTTTTCATGTTTTTAGAAAAAAGAAAATTTAAATGTTTCATGTTTTTTTTTTAAGAAAAGAGCTGCAGACGAATAATTTTTTTAAAAAAATCGAACGATTTTTGGTTTTCTTTTGTTTGTTAAAGAAATGCGTGTTTTTAGTTTTTGTGAGATAATTGTACTTTTTCTTTATTTCTCTATTAATATGTATGCCAAAACAGCTGAGATGAAGCAAGGAGTCTGTAATTGGTGAAGCGTCGTTGTTGTTAGAAGAGGCGAAGATAACGGTTGAAAAAATTCTTGAGAGAAAGATGGATGGTTTTTTCTCCGTGCAAGATGTTATACAAGTTTACAAATAAGTTTAAAGGTAATAAACTATATTATTTTCAATAAAAAAGGGTTTATTATTTTGCCGAAGGAAATTAGACCCCAAAAATATTAAGCCTGACCCTAAAATGAAATTGGACCCCAAAAAAGCGAAAATAGGCCCCACAATTTTATGAAATTATGCCCCAAAAAAATCTTTAAGGTCTATTGTCACACAGACATTTGGGGTCTAATTGATTTATGCAAATATACCCCAATAAAAATATGAAATTAGGCCCCAAAAAATCACAAAATTTCGTGTTGTTGTTTTCCATATATTTTTTTGGGGCCTTATTTCATTTTTGAATTGGGGTATATTTTCGTGGGGCCTAATGGCATACCGCCCCTATATTTATATGAAAATTAGGGGAAAAGATTTGCGCAGAATTGTAAATAGTCTGTTCTGTGAAATGCGCCGCATGCGAAAAATTATTTTAAAAAATCGCGCGATTTTTTTAAAATAATTTTTCATGATTTTAGTTTTTTAAAAAACATTTTAATTTTTCATGTTTTTATATTTAAAAAAAGGGCCACAGACGAAAAATTGTTATATATAAACACGTAATTTTTTTAATGCATATGGTAAAATGTGTGTTCTGGGAAATCGTGCAATTTTTTTTTAAATAATTTGTCATGTTTTTAGTTTTTTAAAGAAAATTTTAATTTTTCATGTTTGTAGTTTTTAAAGAAAAGGGCCACAGGCGAAAAATTATTTTATAAAAATAACGGGGGTTTTTTTATTGCATATGGTAAATTGTTTGTTCCGTAAAAAGCGCCGAAGGCGAAAAACTAATTTAAAAAAATCGCGCGATTTTTTTTAAAATATTATTTCATGTTTTTAGAAAATAGAGAATTTTAATTTTTCATGTTTTTAGTTTTTTAAAGAAAAGAGCCGCAGACGACAAAATTATTTTCAAAAAATCGAGCGATTTTTGGGTTTCTTTGTTTTGTTAAAGAAATGCGTGTTTTTGGATTTTGAGAGAAAATTGTACGTTTTCTTTATTTCCCTATTAAAATGTATGCCAAAAAAGCTGAGATGAAGCAAGGAGTCTGTAATCGTTGAGGCGTTGTGTTGTTAGAAAAGGCGAAGATAACGGTTGAAAAAATTCTTGAGTGAAAGATGGATGGTTTTTTCTCTCCGTGCAAGATATTATACAAGTTTACAAATAAGTTTAAAGGTAATAAACTTTATTATTTTCAATAAAAAACCAAGGTTTTTTTATTTTGCCGAAGAAAATTAGACCCCAAAACTATTAAGCCTGACCCTAAAATGAAATTGAAAGCGAAAATATGCCCCACAATTTTATGAAATTATGCCCCAAAATTTTTTTTGGGTCTATTGTCACACAGACATTTGGGGTCTAATTGCATTATGCAAATATACCCCAATAAAAATATGAAATTAGGCCCCAAAAAATCATAAAATTTCGTGTTGTTGTTTTCCATGTATTTTTTTGGGGCCTAATTTAATTTTTGATTTGGGGTGTATTTTCGTGGGGCCTAATGGCATACCGCCCTGTACAAATAGGTCAAATTTAGTATGTTTTTGATCTACACGCAGACAAAAAATAATACATATGTAATTTTATTTTAAAAATCTATTTAAATCTCTAAAACCTATAAAAAAAGGGACATTTTGAACCCGACCCTCTCAGATTTTAATGAAATTTTGCATACAGCTACATTTTACCTACAGAAACACAACCTCATTTTTAGAAATTACATTTTGAAAATATGTAGGTACTTTTAAGCTGCGATTACTATGGAATGACTCAACCGATTTGAAAGATCTTAATGCCATTAGAAAGGTATATAAGTCAGCTCTCGAAAACATACACTGTAAATATACTATATTACACTGAAAATTTTTTGCCAAAAATAAAAGTTTTAACTTGGAAAAAACTTTGAAGATCAAGTCTTTTTTTCCTAAAAAAAATATTTTAAGATAGGTATATTTAATACTCGTATATATAACATATCTAAAATCTAAAATGGGGTTTTTCTTATTTTTTTTTTTTTAAATTTTAATTATATATATCTATTGTTAACTTCCTTATATTTTGATATCTTTGTGTGGCAAAAAAGAAACAAGTAGCTTAACTTTGGTAGTTATACAGATTTTTTTGGTAATTATAATAAATAAGAACAAGAATAGTATTATAAATTTTTCGGACACCCCCAAAAATATAGACTTAACCTTGATAAATTTTGGCGCAAGAAATACTGTTGACTTTCGGAATAGTGAAGTTTCATCTAATAGTATAAAATAATCGATTCATGACATTTTAAATCGTTTGAGCCATGTCCGTCTGTCTGTCTGTCCGGCTAGTGCTCACGATAACTGTCAAAAGACGCAACCAAATGTTTTGAAATTTTGAAGTTTCATCTAATGCACGAGTAAATATTTCCCCAAAACTACTTACGGTGTAGCAAATGGGCTACATGGCCCCGCCCCTTCTGGTACCTCCCGTACAAATACATCATTCCGCCCACTTCAGAAATCGAGTAATAATATCAATACAAACAACGGGATCGTACCCAAATTCTGTATTTAGTAAAGCTATAACAGGAAAAAGTTTTAGAAAGAAAAATTGGAAGTCTAGTCACGCCCTTTATGGTACCTCCCATACAAATGTACCTTTTCGCCCACTTTAGAGATGGAGCAATAATATCAATAAAACCAACGCGATCATACCCAAATTCTTTGTTTAGTAAAGCTATAGCAGGATTGGGTTTTGGAGAAAAAACTGGAAGTCTAGCCACTCCCCATCTGGTAACTCCCATACCCATCTGGTACCGCTCACTTTAGAAATCGATTACTATTATTAATAGAACCAACGCGATCGCGCCAAAAATCTGTATTTAGTAAAGCTATAGCAGGATACAGTTTTGGAGAAAAAATTGGAAGTCTAGACACACCCCTTCTGGTACCTCCTATACAAATGTACCACTCCGCGCACCTTAGAAATCGAGTCATAATATCAATATAATACAAAGTTACTGTGGGTGTATATGTAAGTCGCGTTGCCAGACTGAAACAGTCTATGTTTTAGAAAGCTGGCGTTATACTTTTTTAATGGCAACAAGATCTTTCAAATCGGTTGAGCCATTCCATAGTAATCACAGCTTAAAAGTACCTATTACCGTCATTTTTCATATATTTCGATATTTTGCCACGCAAAAATGCAATTTCTAAAAATGAGGTTGTGTTTCTGTAGGTAAAACGTAGCTGTATGCAAAATCTCATTAAAATCTGAGAGGGTCGGGTTTGATATGAAATTTATCATAAATATGATACTGTGTATTAAAGTTTATTGCCTTATTCATAAAAAGTTGTAAGAGGCTTATAAATCATTTTTATGCAAATTTGAGAAAAAATTCATAAACGATTTATATCTTCAATAAGTTAAAATAGGATTGTCCCTACTTTAAGTATGCTATAACTTGACGTTTGTACAATTTATTGTATATTTATGAAATTGAGATCTTTGTTTTGAGTTTTTAGGCATTTTTCATATTGGAAAGAGCCGTTGCATGTATTCGTCGTGTAGGAAATTGTCTTCGTAATCATTGCGCACCTAGAAAAGTATCTCAATAGACACTTTTCATTCATGAATTCCATTTCCAAAAATATTTCTCCAAAAATATTCAAATATTATTTGTAAATAATGAAATATTATTCGTAATGTTTATACATACATCACAAAAAATTTCTAAAGTGGATATGAAGCGTTCTTTACCTATTGTATTGTTTAGCTCTAAAAAACCTTTAATAAGAAATTGTATTCATAAACGTTTGTTATCAGTCCTTTAGCTTTATGTGATCCGGTGGCAACGACAACTATTTTGGTCATTAATGATGTATAAAAAGTAGCTTTATATTCGGATACAAAAGCTTTATAATCGGATACAAAACATTTATTTGCACTTATAATAACCAGGGCAACCGAAAATTTGGTAGTTATACAGATTTTTTTGGTAATTATAATAAATAAGAACAAGAATAGTATTATAAATTTTTCGGACACCCCCAAAAATATAGACTTAACCTTGATAAATTTTGGCGCAAGAAATACTGTTGACTTTCGGAATAGTGAAGTTTCATCTAATAGTATAAAATAATCGATTCATGACATTTTAAATCGTTTGAGCCATGTCCGTCTGTCTGTCTGTCTGTCCGGCTAGTGCTCACGATAACTGTCAAAAGACGCAACCAAATGTTTTGAAATTTTGCACGAGTAAATATTTCCCCAAAACTACTTACGGTGTAGCAAATGGGCTACATGGCCCCGCCCCTTCTGGTACCTCCCGTACAAATACATCATTCCGCCCACTTCAGAAATCGAGTAATAATATCAATACAAACAACGGGATCGTACCCAAATTCTGTATTTAGTAAAGCTATAACAGGAAAAAGTTTTAGAAAGAAAAATTGGAAGTCTAGTCACGCCCTTTATGGTACCTCCCATACAAATGTACCTTTTCGCCCACTTTAGAGATGGAGCAATAATATCAATAAAACCAACGCGATCATACCCAAATTCTTTGTTTAGTAAAGCTATAGCAGGATTGGGTTTTGGAGAAAAAACTGGAAGTCTAGCCACTCCCCATCTGGTAACTCCCATACCCATCTGGTACCGCTCACTTTAGAAATCGATTACTATTATTAATAGAACCAACGCGATCGCGCCAAAAATCTGTATTTAGTAAAGCTATAGCAGGATACAGTTTTGGAGAAAAAATTGGAAGTCTAGACACACCCCTTCTGGTACCTCCTATACAAATGTACCACTCCGCGCACCTTAGAAATCGAGTCATAATATCAATATAATACAAAGTTACTGTGGGTGTATATGTAAGTCGCGTTGCCAGACTGAAACAGTCTATGTTTTAGAAAGCTGGCGTTATACTTTTTTAATGGCAACAAGATCTTTCAAATCGGTTGAGCCATTCCATAGTAATCACAGCTTAAAAGTACCTATTACCGTCATTTTTCATATATTTCGATATTTTGCCACGCAAAAATGCAATTTCTAAAAAAGAGGTTGTGTTTCTGTAGGTAAAACGTTGCTGTATGCAAAATCTCATTAAAATCTGAGAGGGTCGGGTTTGATATGAAATTTATCATAAATATGATACTGTGTATTAAAGTTTATTGCCTTATTCATAAAAAGTTGTAAGAGGCTTATAAATCATTTTTATGCAAATTTGAGAAAAAATTCATAAACGATTTATATCTTCAATAAGTTAAAATAGGATTGTCCCTACTTTAAGTATGCTATAACTTGACGTTTGTACAATTTATTGTATATTTATGAAATTGAGATCTTTGTTTTGAGTTTTTAGGCATTTTTCATATTGGAAAGAGCCGTTGCATGTATTCGTCGTGTAGGAAATTGTCTTCGTAATCATTGCGCACCTAGAAAAGTATCTCAATAGACACTTTTCATTCATGAATTCCATTTCCAAAAATATTTCTCCAAAAATATTCAAATATTATTTGTAAATAATGAAATATTATTCGTAATGTTTATACATACATCACAAAAAATTTCTAAAGTGGATATGAAGCGTTCTTTACCTATTGTATTGTTTAGCTCTAAAAAACCTTTAATAAGAAATTGTATTCATAAACGTTTGTTATCAGTCCTTTAGCTTTATGTGATCCGGTGGCAACGACAACTATTTTGGTCATTAATGATGTATAAAAAGTAGCTTTATATTCGGATACAAAAGCTTTATAATCGGATACAAAACATTTATTTGCACTTATAATAACCAGGGCAACCGAAAATATGCTACAGCATATTTTTTTCACGAGTTTGGTTGTGGATTTGTGGTTGGCAAAAGACTGCGACACCTAGTCTCAAGGTTCAACCCGGTGTGTGAACGTATAGCCACCATAAGAGTCAAAACAAAGTTTTTCCACATAACACTTATATGTGCCCATGCTCCGACAGAAGAGAAAAGCGATGAGGACAAAGACGAGTTCTACGAGAGCCTAGAAAATGTATATGACCGTAGCCCGAGCCATGACATTAAAATTGTACTAGGCGATTTTAATGCTAAAATAGGCAGGGAAACCGCATTTGAGCCTACCATCGGAAAATTCAGTCTGCACACCGATACGTCGAACAATGGCATCAGACTGATTGATTTCTCTGCGGCAAAAAATATGGTAGTTAGCAGCACTAGATTTGACCATAAAAATATTCATAAGGCAACATGGTTATCTCCAGATCAATTGACGAGGAATCAGATAGATCACGTGGTAGTCGATGGAAGGCACGCATCGAGTGTTCTGGACGTACGAGTGATCAGGGGTGCGAACATTGACTCTGATCACTTCCTTACCGCAGTTAAGGTACGCACTAGGCTAAGCATGGCGAAAAACGTACGTAACCAGGCACAACGAAAGCTGGACATCGGTAAACTGCGGACCACAGAGGTAGCGGATGCCTACTCCAACCACCTAACTCAACTGTTGCGGAATGCTCCAACCCCTGATAATATAACCTCGCAGTGGCAATATATAGCCGACTCCATAGAACGGACTGCGAGAAGCGTACTTGGGTACTCAAAGCCGTCTCAAGAAGATGCCTGGTACGATGATGAATGTCGCAATGCCACGAGAGAGACGGATGCTGCATACAAGGCAAAACTGCAGCCAATGGCAACGCGAGCTGTTCGTGAACGGCACAGGGAGAAGAGACGACAGGCAACTCGTCTTTTTAGAAGAAAAAAGAAGGAGCTGAAGAAGAGACAGGATGAGTGTACTGAGTTGCTCCGAAGTAGAGGGGAAGCCCGAAAATTCTACAAGATAGTTAAAGCGAGAATGCGTGGAACAGGGTTGCCCTCCTGCAAGGACAGCGATGGTCAAATAGTGACGGACCCGGATAGCGTTCTGAAGATATGGAGAGACCACTTTAGAAATTTGCTGGATACTGACACCAATCCAGAAGACCCTGCTCCAATCCATGACGATGGTATTAACTGTCCACCTCCGAGCCAGAGCGAGATACGTATGGCCATCTCCCGCCTTAAAAACAACAAAGCTGCTGGAGCCGATGGTCTCCCTGCTGAATTGTTTAAGGCTGGCGGGGAGGAGCTGATTAGGAGCATGCATCAGCTCATGGAGAACATCTGGCAAGAGGAGAGCATGCCCGGGGATTGGAGTCTCAGTCTGTTATGTCCCATATACAAGAAAGGAGATCGTAGTGAATGTAAGAACTATCGTGGAATAAGCCTATTACCAATTGCGTACAAGGTCCTTTCAAGCATATTGTGTGAACGTCTAAAGCCAATTGTAGAAAAACTAATTGGACCATATCAGTGCGGCTTTAGACCTGGCAAATCTACGACGGATCAAATATTCACCTTACGACAGATCCTGGAAAAAACCCATGAAAAGCAGATCGACACCTACCACCTCTTTGTCGACTACAAAGCTGCCTTCGACTCTCCGATAAGGAATAGGCTTTATGAGACCATGTCTGAGTTTGGTATTCCTGCAAAGCTGATCCGACTTTGCAAATGTACCTTAGACAACACCAAATCCTCTGTTAAGATTGGTAAGGATCTGTCTGAACCATTTAACACGGAAAGAGGTCTCAGGCAGGGCGATAGCCTGTCCTGTACACTATTTAATATAGTTATGGAGAAGGTGATGAGAAAGGCTGGTGTCAACATGTCTGGCACCATATTCCACAAGAGCCACATGCCACTAGCCTATGCCGATGATATAGACATCATTGGTCGAAATCTGCGGGATGTTACTGCAGTTTTCTCATCACTAGAAAAGGAGTCAGCAAAAATGGGTTTAGCGGTCAACGAGGACAAAACAAAAATAATGATTTCGACGAACAAAGAGTCCTCTCGATGGGGACGCACCGTGAACGTTGACAATTATTGTTTTGAGGTAGTAGACGAGTTTACCTACCTCGGATCTTCCGTCAACAAGAAAAATAATGTCAGCCAAGAAATTAAACGGAGAATAGTGCGAGCCAATAGATGTTTCTACGGACTTCGGCAGCACTTTAGTAACACCACCTTATCTCGGAATACTAAAAAACAGCTTTACCAGGTGCTAATCTTACCCGTTCTTTTGTATGCTGCCGAATCATGGGTGCTTACGACAACGGACATACAAAACCTGGGAGTATTCGAGAGAAAAGTACTCCGAAAAATTTATGGACCTATCTGTGTCGACGGCGAGTTTCGCCATCGGATGAACCATGAGCTGTATGAGCTTTACCACGACATCGACGTAGCTAAAAGAGTCAGAATGCAACGACTACGATGGCTGGGTCATGTTGCCAGGATGGATGTAAATGCTCCAGCGAGAAAGGTGTTTGAAGGCGAACCTGAAGGACGGCGCAGAGCAGGGAGACCCAAACTCCGTTGGAAGGACCAAGTGGTAGGCGACGTGCCACCATCTGGTAGGACTAACTGGAGAACACACGCACAAGACCGAAGCGTGTGGAATTCTTTAGTACTTCAGGCCTCAAACTTATGAAACATGTTCGTAAGTTGTAATGGGCCACTTAAGTAAGTAAGTAAGTATATTTTTTTTACAACGAGATATTAACAAATGGGTAATGTATTTACATGTTTCATGGTCCTACAAGTGTTTTGAGACCTATTTGTTAGAGCATATTTTGCAATATTTTACCCATAAAGTCATATTTCGGCATATTTTGGTTTTAGGAGCATATTTTAAAAAAAATCTCCATTTTAAAGCAAATTTTATATTTTTTAGGGCATATTTTTGAAAAAATATCCCTTTTAAAGCATACTTACTTAAAAACTTAATTTCCCTTTGCACCCCATGAATGAGGTATGGGATAGCTTCTCGCGTTGTTGTGAATTAACACGCTTTCTATTTTCAGATTCACAACTAACGGCACCTACTTATTTATCGACGAATGCGAACGTCACTGTTTTGAGAAGCTCTTACTAGACACGACGATTGAATCGACGCTTAATACTGCGAAGTTGCTGTCAAACAACATTCGAGGGGAGCCGACAATGAAAGAAAATTTTATTTATTTTTTTCTTTTAAGATGACTGGAGCCAGGTTTGAACCTGCGATCTCCCGCATGGTAGTCGCGTGTTCTAACCACTATGCCACGGCCGGTCCCTTTTAAAGCATATTTTATGTTTTTCACATTAATTTTTTGTTCGTAAAAACAAGGAAGTCTGTGCAACTTTGCTTTTTTTAATGTAACAGCCAAATCTGCTACATGTTTGCCTACTACTAATACTACTGTTAAACTTTTATAAATCCTGTTTTTCGCGTGCATTCTTATACAATAAGTAAACAAAACATAAAAAAGAAGTGTTTTTCAACCACCACCGATTTCGATCCTGGACATAATGTCTAAAGCTAAACCGACAAAATCAGCAAAACTAAAGGCGCTTGTAGAAGATTGTTACGAGCTGATGGTTGATTCCTCTATTGTAAAATCTGCAGCAAAGTTATTGCAGCAGATCGCAGATTTCAAGTGAAGCAACATGTGGAAAGCGGAAAACATATTCAACTAAGTCATAGAAGTGAAAATAAGCAGATCAAACATTTATTTTTGCCAGAATGTTCCGGTAGACTCTCAGAAGAACATAATTTTCAGGAAAAACTGTGGCGAGCTTTTGTGTCTGCTGGCATCAAAATATAAGAACACTATTTGATAAGCACTGGAAGAGTGCGGAAAGGAAAACAACACGTGTGTTCGTTTCAATGGTTCTTAGGGAACTCAATTTATATAATATGGTTTCTTACAACTAAACATTCTACATTCTAATCTAACCTAAAGTAAACAAAATACATGCAATATTTATTACCAGATGTTGTTGTAATGTGTACACAAGCGTTGGTCCCTTTTCCTATCTATTTAAACATTCCCGAAACGATCGAGTAAAGTAGGAAAATACTTAATATTTGTTGATTGTTTGGAACAACAACAAGCGACAGAATCTATTAATACTTAGGATCAGTACATAACTGAACACTATTTAAGGAATACACGGACAACAGCCAGAAATGTGGCGAATGTTATAGCAGGCCTATTAAGTTCTGACAAGGAAATTGCAAGTGAGAAATTTTTACTATAGACAGCAGCCTTGGAAAGGACTAATTACTCGACTGATTGACGACGCCATCAAAAATCTGGGCGTCAATTTTAATAAGAATAATGTTTTCAGCTTTGTGACTGATGCAGCTCCGTACATGCTATAGTGACATTTTATCCGGAAGTGACGTGAATTCCGAAATTAATTATAGTAAAAAAGGAATCAAATTATTAAAAAAACGTTGGCTTGGAACTAATGCAAAGTATTTGTAAAGAATTGTGTGGATCTGCCCCAACAAATTTCAAATTTGCATTTTTAGTGTTTTGAAAACGTTAAATCTACTAAAATGTATTTTTTTGTTTTAAGTTCACCAATGTTGTAAACTGTGCCGAAAATAAAATATAATAAAAATATTTCTTTAAAAAATGACAGTTGTTCAAAATCTCATTATAAATGACGAAGTTATGGCACTTCAAAGTTGGATATTTGTAAAAATTTTGATGATTTTTCAATTTTTCGCTGCCTTTATCTTGTAAATAATTATATCTTGTATTTTCGTCTCAGTTTGCAACTAAACCCAGAAAAAATTGCATTTTACTAGACCTAAATTTTTTCAAAACATGAAAATTTGGCAATATCTCAAAAAACGTTCTACTTTCCACATTTGAATTCAGCGTGAAATTTTACATAAGGATAAACTATTTAGAAGCCGTAATAAAAAATGTGTTGCATTGTGTAATTTATCTCAATACTTTGTAGTTTATTGCAACTTACTCAATATTCTGTATGTATTTTTTACCAAAAATACTTACAAAAACTGAATTTAATATAATATTGTTTTGTTTAAAAAGTTATTTGTTTTTTTTTAACTTTTAAGCTGTTTTTTTACTTCAAAACTATAATTGGTGCTGGACATTTTCGGCTGATATCTACTTTGCATGTACATGTTTGACATAATTGTAGATATATATACAGCTGATGATGTACCATTGTGCATCAGTTCGTCACAAAGGGGTCTGAAAATGAACTCGTCATGGAGTTCGAAACGCGTCATCCTAGTGCGTGATACACTGAGTTTGACCAAAAATATCAAACAATAAAAAACACTTTTCTGATCGTAAGCCGAATTTGATGTATCATATGATACACTTCAATGTAAATTTAATTTATAATTCATATGAAAAGAAATTGTGTGATTTAACTTTTTAGAGCATGTTATTGTTGTTTTTAAGGTCAAATTTTATGATTGTAGGGGCATATTTTGCCATTTTTAGGTCATGTTTTATGCGCATAAAACACGATTTTTAGGTCATATTTGCCCTAATAATAACTAGACTACGATTAACATGACGGTAGGAAACAGTTCAAGTAAAAAATGACATACAAAATTGAATTTGTTATCTCTTGTTGAAATAATAATCAGATACCAATTACATTATTTCCTTGTTTTGATTGTTTACACATCACGAATATTATTTCATTATTTACAAATAATTTTTGAAGATTTTTGGAGAAATATTTTTTGAAATGGAATTCATGAATGAAAAGTGTCTATTAGATACTTTTCTATGTGCGCAATGATTACGAAGACTATTTCCTACACGACGAATACATGCAACGGCTCTTTCCAATATGAATAATGCCTAAAAACTCAAAACAAAGGTCTCAAAATTATAAAAATACAAAAAACTGTACAAACGTCAAATTATAGCATGCTTAAAGTAGGGACAATCCTTCTTTAACTTATTGAAGATATAAATCGTTTATGAATACTGTTTTCTCGAAATTTGCTTAAAAATGGTTTATAAGCCTCTTACAACTTTTTATGAATAAGGCCGTCAGTCTTTTTTATATTTCTTTATACAATTACAGTTTCTTTTGTTTCTTTCTCTTCTCTCACTGTTTGTAAATGAATGCATGCCATGCTTGAATTGTAAAAAAAATCTAATTAATATTTACTTATCTTTATATATAAAATTCTACCGTACGTGTGTTGTGACTGAACTGCTCCTAAACGGCTGGACCGATTTGCATAAACTTTTTTGTATGCGTTTGGGTGGCGCCCCGGATGGTTTAGAGTTACAATTAATTCAGATTTACAGTATTAATTTCAGCCAAGGTGAAAGTGGGCGGTGCCACGCCTACTTTTCAAAATCGCTAACGGCTTTTCTAATAGACCGATTGATACGAAAATTTTACCAAGTGGTACTGTTGACCTGTTGATAGTCCCTGGCTATAATTGGTTGTGATTGGATAAAGGGGCATGGCACCGCCCATACAACTTGAAAATCAAAAGGGCTATATCTCATGAACTATAAGAGGTGTGAAGATGAGATTTGGAGTATATGCTGTTGGAGCAGTATTAATTTCACCCAGGGTGGAAGTGGGCGGTGCCACGCCACCTTTTAAAAAATCGCTTTGCAGACTTTTCCAATAGACAGATTGATACGAAAATTTTACCAAGTGGTACTGTTGACCTGTAGATAGTCCCTGGCTATATTTGGTTGTGATTGGATATAGGGGCGTGGCACCGCCCATACAACTTGAAAATCAAAAGGGCTATATCTCATGAACTATAAGAGGTGTGAAGATGAGATTTGGAGTATATGCTGTTGGAGCAGTATTAATTACTGCCAGGTAGGAAGAAGGCGGTGCCTCGCCCCTTTTTCAAAAATCGCTCTAACGGCTTTTCTAATGGACCGATTGATACGAAAATTTTACCAAGTGGTACTGTTGACCTGTTGGTAGTCCCTGGCTATAATTGGTTGTGATTGGATAAAGGGGCATGGCACCGCCCATGCAACTTGAAAATTAAAAAGGGCTATATCTCATGAACTATCAGAGGTATATAGATGAGATTTGTTACAGTATGAATTACTGCAAGGGTGGAAGTGGGCTGTGCCACACCCCAGTTATAGCTGCCATAGTAATAGTTTGATCGTCCTCTAAATTCCAATTTATATATTGCAGTTCGCTCAGAGATATGAACAGTAGTGGGGATCAATTTTTTCGTGCTGGGAAGCATTAAGATTTCAGGTAGAGTTTTTTTTTGGTTTTTAAATAAGCAAAAATCGAAAACTTAAGATATATTTTTTTGAAACCTTCTGCGGAAAACTATGTGTTGCTTAAAAAGTTATGGCCTTTGAAAGTTGGCAAACAGAAATTAAGTTTTTGAAATTCTTAAATTTTTGCCTTTGGCGGAAGTCCAATATGTAGGGCGGGATCCCAAACAGCATCAGAAATATACTATTCTCTTCGTCTTGGTCTCCAAACATCGGAATGGTAGGTCAAAATTGGAGCCAAAGCCCATGGGGTCAAAATAAGGGCCTCTTGGATTCTATGATGACCCTCTAGGTGCGGGTGTAAAAAGCGTTCCCCTAATCGGAATCTATGATGAATTCTATGGAAATTTCACCGAGAAACTATGTATCTAAATCAATTCCTAGCTTCCTCTGAAGGCAGGAAGATTTTAGCGCGAACTAGGAATAGATTTTAGACATATTGTTTCTTAGTGAAATTTTCTTAGATTCCGATTTTGGTATACGATTAAATTGATCCGCCCTAATGAGCAGGCTATTTGGAACTAAATAAATAAAAAGTGCCGAGTCGCTGCCCCCTCACTTCAATACTTGAATTTTAAACTGTTTCAAATAATGGTCCGTACACCAGACAGTTGAGGACATAGACTAGCTGCGCAGACTAAAACAGTGATATGTTTTTAATATTTTAACAGGTATGTGTTTTTCAATTACTTTCCAGTAGAGCGAATCAGTAATAAATCCTATAAATAGAAAATTTAAGCAATATTCATTGGAGTTGGACCGGAAAACACCTTTTGTTTGATTGGGGCACAATTTGAATTTTTATAGTATGTCAGAGGTAACATAAGCAAACTTTGTAAGTTACCTATGTATGGGGTATTTTTCTGTTAGGTATTAGTGTAAATCTTGCTGTCATACTAATGAAGTGTGATGAACTTTCTTTCAGTATACTTTGGCAAATCAAAATACAAAGACTTACACTAGAACAACGGTTATAAATCGTGGAAACTTATTTTAAAAATGCGCGTTCTGTTCGCCAAACTTATGGAGCACTTTGTCAAGTTTGCGGTGCACATAATAATCCATCTGAGCAGCTAATAGAGCAGCTGTAGACGAAAGTGTGACAAGGGTTTCGAATTTATCGAACCGACGCCTTTTTCAGCAACTCGGTCTCTACAAATGTTGAGAAAATGTCTTGGCCTACATCTATATAACATCCAACTGTTGGAAGAATTAGAGCCAGTGGACGATCAATTGTTTTTGTTATTTCTCATGTCATGGCATTGCAAATCATTGGGAAGAGAAATGGTTGTAACATAACGACATAACATGTCATACAGCGCGTGGGACCATCACTTTGTTAAACCAAACGTTTGTTGACCGAATTATCTCAAAAAATGGTAATACGAGTTCAATACAAAGACAGTATTCGGAAATATTCTTGATCAGTGGGAGAAGAAGACATGGCGAAAGAGGTTTTTATGGCTAAATGCATAAATCTTCAAACGAAATTTTTATTTGAGGTCATTAGGCGGAGAAGACATGACAAAAATGTTTCTTACGCCCAAAGAGATAGTTAGTATACAGAAGGTTCCCGCTACTACAGAAAAAATAAAAATTGAATTTTGAACTTTGGCAGAATGTCCGATTTGAGAAAGAAGTGGTTTTTCGCCCTACATACAGATATGATAGATATGACTTTGCTGATGAACTTTTTACTATCGTCATAGAACCTACGATATTAAGCATTTAAAACAATAAAACTTTATTGGTTAACTTCCATGTTAAGGAAATTAGTTATATATATATAAAACCATCCAACCGATGTGCAACAAACCAGTTGTATTAGAAAGACAATCTTCCAAGGATGGTTATAGGCTATTTACAAATTGCATTAGACATATTTGGTCCATTTATTGAGTCAATTTTCGATTTGTCCCATACTAAAATTATCTAAAATTTTTAAATTGTGAAAATTTAAATATTGACTTTGATAAATTTATGTATATACAATTTAAATTGGGTTTGTCTGAAGCTTACACGATGCAACAGCATTCAACCAAAGTTCTTGAGGTGTGGTCCGCCCATTCCACCCCATTAACAAAAAATACAATATCTAGCGTACTATTACAATAAGTGACTTTAAAATAGGTGTGAATGAAATACGATCTGGTCAAAAACTGGCGAGATCAGATTTGTAGGCATGGCCCCGTCAATAGAACCTTATTTGAAAAGTGCGAAATCGTTAGTACTAGATCACTTAATTTATTATCGTGCGTAATTTGTTATAGTGCGATAACTGAAGAACTGTTTTTGCGAATAGTCAGGAAATTTGGTGTAGATTCAATTAAGATCAGTATACATATTCTAAAGAAAGAACGCGGGAATTATTTTTGTGGAATAGACACCAGAATGCGCGATCAAGCGAAAAATGGATGGTCCTGCCCAATTCTTTCTTTCAAACGCAATAGCTGGAGGACTATAGCACTAGTCGTCTTGATTTTTGGTAGGGAATTACTTGAGACCAGGGGTGCACGCGACCGAGATCTACGACGGAAAAAATTGAATATTCACAGCAATTATGAATAAGTGTGGAAGAATTTATTTCCATGATGCATCGGTTTTGATATCGTTGATTTTGGCAAAAGTTTGATCTCAAAACGCATCACGTTGGCTACAGCATCCTCCTGTATTGCGCAACTCTTTTGGACGTTGCAGAATAGCGTAATAAATTGGAATTTTCTGACACCCCTACATGTAATATCAAGATACAAACATGCCAAATCATTGTGAGAGATGAGTGTAATTGGCACACAAAAAATCGTAACATCCCCTTGATCGCTCATTACAGGATTCAGGAAGCAGTACATAATTAAGTTATCCTTTTTAAATTGATATAACCAGAAAATATAAGTGAACCGATGTATTGCTACTAGAGTATCCAATTAATCGGGTTTAGGTTTTGTTCGATTAAAAAATTAATCGATTTTGAGATTTTTTATTTGCTCGATTAATCGATTAAGGTTTTTAAATTGCTCGAATAATTCGATTAAGTCGAATAACTCGAATAATTTCTGCATATCTGTACACCTTACGTAAAAATTAACAAATTTAATGTAGGCGTTTAATTTTATTAATAAAAAACATAAACAAATATTAAAACATAAAAACAAACGTAAAATAATAATTCATGTGAATTCAAACACGTTTAATTAAAATAATAATTAATTAGGTACATACAAAATGAGATCTTTTTTATTTAAAAGTTTTTAGTCACATCTTCAAAAATAGTCTTTTAAAAAATAATGTGCAATTAAAATGTTTTAATGAAGCTTGACTTTGAAAACACCCTTTCACTTAAAGTAGATGTTGGTGAAACTGAAAGAATTGCATTGAAAAGTTTTTCTAGTTTTTCTGATCTTTTTTTGTTTTATCTAGATACAGAAAATCATCAATTATATTACAGATTCCATTCGATTTTTTTAAATTTTGAATACTTTTTATAGTATCGTTCAATTACAGTAAAATATTATTTTCATTGATATCAATTATTTCCTCTTCTTCTTCCAACACAATATCATCATCTGATATATTTTGATTAGCTTCAGTGTGAAAAAACCGATCATATATATAAAGAAAGAAGAATTTATTTGAAAATAATTTAAATCGATTAATCGGTTTAAATTGATAGATTATTCGTTAATCGAAATTTACTATTTTTTCTTAATCGAAAAATTATTCGAGAAAAATTCTTGGATACTCTAATACTTTCACAAAACAATTTTGTAGTAGAATCTGACATATTTGAAATATAAAAAATACACAAAGTTCATCTGATTGATAGGTGTTCATTTTGAAAATCAAAACTATTTTGATTTTCATACTGCATTGTCTGTGTGACAAATACATTCTCATGTTCTATCAAATACATATATTGCCGTTCCAGCGGCAGTACTCGTCTATGGGGCGCTTAACTTATTTTCTGTCTTATGACTGCGAGAAGGAGACCCCATACCGCCCCTTCCAGTATCACCCATAAAAAAACTTCTGGTAACTTCTTTTATTACGTGGTAATAGGTTAATCTACTATTCATTAACGAAAATATGCGAGCTTACTAAGCAGATAGGCTAAAGGTATTTATCAATCAGTTTACTTGACTGAAATTTCTATACTGTCCGTATTCTTATCTAACAACTGATGTTTAGTCAAACGATCAAAAGTAAAATAATATTGCAGGTTTTGCGATATCATGAATATAAATGGAGCCGTTATTCTTTTGTCGCGCCCTATAATTCTTTTCACGCATCGAAATGCTCTCTAATGCAGCAATGCTGCAAAAAATTAATAATGAGCTCTCAAACGACAGTTTCGGGATATAGAGCGAAACCACAAGGTGCTGCTGCATACCACAACAGACCGTGACGGATTTCAAACACAGGCCTTAAAACAGGTTATTCATAGAAGTGCAAGAAGTAGTCACACTTCGTCTCTTCAACTATAAAGTAACAATGAATTTGGCTAGTGCAAATTTAATACAAGGTGCATATTGGAAAATTTTCGTTTTTACAGCAAATTTGCTAGCATTGAGTCGAGGTTTACAGCCTACAATTGAAGATGACATGAATGTCCCCGATTTAAATTCGACAATCGTCTTTGGACTGCTAAGACATGATTTGTTTAGCACACGCAACGTGGGCAATAACCGAAGTTTTGCAAAGTTATTGAGTACCAACAGCACTGACTTAAGCGAAGCCATTCGAGCCATGGAGTATCACAGGTGAGTTGGAATTTATGTGAAATTGGCTGTAACAGTGGGAAAATCTCGCAGGCATATGATGAACGAATACATGCTGTCGGAATATCTAGCTAAACGTATTGCTGCCTCCCTATCATACACACACTCGGAAAACTTGTTAGAGAAACGTATTGGTGTAAGAAAAAATAATTCGATGCCGTACGATGCCATTGATATAAAGCCTTCACTAAGCGATGAAGGATCGTCCCGGTATTTGACGTGGTTGAGAAGGTACGTAAAGTATTGCCATGCAAAAAATTTTTTTTTAATATTATTTCAGAAAACCGTTAACTAAAATATGCAAATATATTTAGTACAATACTAAAAACGGACTTGCTAAAAACATCGCAATTTTAAAAATTGTGTTGACTTTGCACTTTTGACGTACGTGAAAAGTAAGCGTGGCATTAAACATACATAATGAATTCGCAATGCAAAATTAACTATTTAAGAATGAATGTAAGAATAAACATGTTATTAAATATGACATTCAAAACACATGGTTGCCATCAAATGTTAAAAGCAATTGTTAAGTTGTTCATTGTCACCACAATTAACAAAAAAGGTACATACTATGAATAAAAAGATACATTAGAACAATGTATCAGACATTAATAATATGCACATTAGACCATTTCATTTGACCAATTTTTTCGAAAAGTCATTGGGATAATATATTTTCTAATTCTACTTAAAAAAACATAAATTTTGCTATATAAAACTTAAAAATTGATCGACGTTTAGGGGTCGCGCAAAATCGTTTAAGGTTGTTGGCTGCAAAAAGGCATGTTTCAAAAATACTGATTTACTTATATGATTAAAAGTTTTGATACGCTTGACCGATTTTAATCAGATTAGACTTATTTTAAAGGTAATAATATTTCACACATTTTCTGTGAAGACATCAAAACATTTTAGATAATAGTTTGAGTTTAATAACCTTTCAAACCTAAAAACTTTTAAATTTTAATTCAAAATTTACCTACTTTTGCCCATTAAAAAAATTTTTTTTTTAGTTTTGGGTCTAATTTTTGTATATCTTTAAATGCACAATTGACAAACACTTTCTAACGATACTTTTGATGTATGGCAGTACAATTCAAATGACATATGTTCAGCAGCAGCAATAATAATCAATAGTGATAAAAAATTAAACGAAAACTGTTTACTATGTATATTTTTAGTAAGGAAAACGATTTAGGAAATTAAAAAGAAGACTTTTTTTCAAATTGGATACGATAACACCTTACGTGTTCTTTTTGTATGTTTTATTGCGTTTTTAGATGACTTGTACTAATTAGTTTTGCTGGTTATTATCCTTCGTCAAAGTGTTGTTCACAGTTTTAATAAGCCCAATAGCAATCGTTGACAACGCTGATGTTTTTCACAATTTCTTTAATCCATTTACAATTCTCATTCTTGTGCCAATTTGACGGGTGGATAGCAAGAAAACTGCTGCCTACTCCAATAATATCGAAGAATTTCATAGTATTTTCTGAAATCATTTTTGTAGCATTTCCTTCGCAATCTTGGTCACCAGGATGCTTTAATTCAGATGTAATTTTAATTAAAGTTCCTTCGGTATGCGTGTGGTCGAAAAGAAAAAAGCCGAACGCGATGTCACTTATATACCATAAATGCCACACAAAAGTTTTGAGTGCAACATTTGCTATCATTTCATTTGATTTGCGGTATTTTTTTAAGATTCTATCAACAAAATGTCGTTTAATGGGGCTTGTGTTGCAAGAGGACACTTAAAACAAGTTTTGAATGTAAATTTTGACCACTAAAATGTTGATCTGAATTAATTCATTTAGCTCATCACCAGCGAAATAGTAAAAATTTCAGCAACAATTAAAAATTCTATTCATTATGTTATACATCATAAGTATCGTTAGGAAGTGTTTGTCAATTGTGCATTTAAAGATATACAAAAATTAGAGCCAAAACTAAAAAAAATAATTTTTTAATGGGCAAAAGTAGGTAAATTTTGAATTAAAATTTTAACGTTTGAAGGGTTCTTAAACTCAAACTATTATCTGAAATGTTTTGATGTCTTCACAGAAAATGTGTGAAATATTATTACCTTTAAAACAAGTCTATTCTGATCAAAATCGGTCAAGCGTATCACAACTTTTAATCATATAAGTAAATCAGTATTTTTGAAACATGCCTTTTTGAAGCCAAAAACCTTAAACGATTTTGCGCGACCCCTAAACGTCGATCAATTTTCAAGTTTAATATACCAAAATTTTTGTTTTTTTTAAGTAGAATTAGAAAATATATTATCCCAATGACTTTTCGAAAAAATTGGTAAAATGAAATGGTCTAATGCACATATAATGTATATGCACATTAACCCAATGATTTTTAATGAACGGCTACATTGACATAATGAATATGGCCGTGTTCGCAGTCTTTCACATTACATTTGTACACACTAATTTGAAATTAGTTAATTGCTAATGTTTTATGCATGGAAATTATAAAGTTTAACAGTGTGCACATTTTCTTCAAAGAAATTTTTTTTCCAGGTCCTATGGTTTTCATGGTATAAGCAATTAATGTGGGTCTTTCACATTACAATTTTTGGAAGTCACTTTTGAGATAGGCAGATACTTTCTAAAAGTTCTGCTCTTATAGACAACGGATTGTCCCCGTACTTTTGAAGATAAAAGTTGAATAATGAAGAAAGGTAATTGCATTTCAACGGTTTAAATATGTTGCTTAGAAACCTCAGTAGGACTAAAAATATCAAGTCAAATTTTTGCATTTAAAAACGATTTTTAGTGCTTATAAATGTTTCTTAACACGTTGACTGCCAAGGCCATTTTCAAAAAACTGGCCAAAAATGACATTTTGATTTTTTCACATTATATTACTAAAAACTCTATTTCCAGATCAATGGTATCATCAAAAATCAAAAATGATGTTTTTTAAAGGAGAAAAAGGACCTACGAGTTATCTCGTAGTTGGCGTCTGGGAAAGAACTCGCTACGAATTATCTCGTAGTTGGCTTCTGGGAAAGAGAATTATCTCGTAGTCGCTACGCAGAAGTCAAATACGAGTTAATTCGTAGGTCCTTTTTCTCCTAAAAATAAAACCTCATTTTTGCTTTCTACTCATCTCTAAGAAAGACTATAAGATGGCACAAAAAGGTTTCACTAAATATTATAGAGATATATATACAAAATGCTCACAGAATGTACCAAAAAGTAACTTCATCTAAAATAAACTGATAAAGTTTAGAGAAGAATTCGTCTTGGCGTTGATTGGAGATTTTCAACCAGTTCTGAAAAAAATAGATCTAAAGAGCTCCATTATTTAGAGTGTTTACCACCATCGGAAAAAAAAATAGCTACACAAAAAGTGGTAGTTTTAGGTAGTACGAGATAACTCGTAGTTGGCTTCCTGGAAGGAAAATCGTACTACTAGTTATCTCGTAGATGGCAGTCAACGTGTTAAAGAAATTTTTTTACAATCCAACCACCGTTATTAAACTTTTCCAATTTTAGTCTGTCAAAAAATGTTTTTCCCCTCTGGTTGACATTTTCGCGAACACGGCCATATATACATTGAGTCAATGATACATTTATTTTTATGTATAAATACATTGATCTGATGAATACGTCCACTCAGTTTATGTAAGGATAGTATAGTGGCCCTTAAAAAAGTGTTAAATCTGTCGGTCTCACACCCTAAAAATACGCAAATAGTTAAAAAACAAAAAAAATATTAAGTTTTGGGTCAATCAAAAGAAGTTTAGAGGTCGCTCAAAGCGATTTATTTTGTCGGAAACTGAACACCATATATCAGACAGCTTGCAAATTTGCAATTTAAATAAATTCTGTGGCTTATTACACGCTGCGACAAATGGTAGGGGTCAGTGATTGGGATTAGCTTAAATTACCGGGAATAGTTATATCGGGGAAAAAAAAGATATACGTGTCCCGGCGTTACGCTGGGACTCATTTGGGAATCGAGATATATCGATTTGAAGTTAGTAAGTATCGTATAGGGGAATTTGTCACGTTTTAGGCTCTTTTGTTTGACATAACTCGAGAACCACTAGTCCAATTTTGCTGGAACAAATATAGACAAATTAAGTATTACAATTCCTTTAATCTGATCATATAACGTTTCGCTATATAAGTAACAGTTTCGCAGTTATAAATAAATGTATGAAGAAAAAATATTTTTTGTCTAAATTTTTTTTTTTTTAATTCGCTAAAAAACCAAAACGGAATAAATGGCCAAGCTCTATTACTTTCGCGTAAAGTCACATAACCTATGAACAAAATGAGATATAGATCATGAAAATCGATGTACGCGTTTCGCTTTGATACAAAATTAAATGAAGATATCTCATTTTGACAAGAATATTAATTTTTTGATACAATGAATATTAGACTGGTCGCAACTGGTTTGGTCTAAGAAATCATATTATAAAAACTCCTATTTAATCAGATCTTTTTAGTTTTACTAGTTGAAAAGCCGGCTCCGTAACGAGCTTGCGCAAAGAAAGTTCTTTAAGTATGACAAATTTCAGCTTCCTATGTCATAAGATGGCTTCAGAAAGTTGCGGAAAGAATAGGACATACATACCAACATCCGGACATACTATCAAATTATCTTATATATGATGAATTTCATATCAAAACCGATATTCATTGAACCCGACCATCTCAGATTTTAATAAAATTTTGCATACAGTTACATTTTACCTATAGAAACACAACCTCATTTTTAGAAATTGCATTTTTGAAATATTTGAAAAATGACGGTAATAGGTACTTTTAATCTGCGATTACTATGGGATGACTCAACCGAATTGAAAGATCTTGGTGCCATTAGAAAGGTATATAAGTCAGCTTTCGAAACATACACTGTAAATTTTATATTACACTGAAAAACTTTTTGTGCCAAAAATAAAAGTTTAAACTTGGAAAACACTTCGAAGATCAAGTCTTTTTATCCAAAACAAAAATATTTTTAGATAGGTCTATTTAATATATATAACATATCCAAAAACTAAAATGGGGTTTTTCTCATTTTTTTTTTTTAAAAAAATTTAAAAATTTTTTCTCTTGTTAACTTCCTTATATTTTGATGTCTTTGTGTGACAAAAATTAATAAATTAGCCAAACTTTGGAAGTTATGCAGATTTTTTTGGTAATTCTAATAGATTAAAACAAGAATCGTATTATACATTTTTCAGACACCCCCAAAATTATGGACTTAACCTTGATAAATTTTGCGCAAGAAGTACTGTTGACTTTCGGAATATTTGCTAACATTTAGTGAAGTTTTTTCTAAAGGTATAAAAGAATGGAAGTTTTGAGTTCCTGTAATAGTATTAGCATTTGTATACCTTGAAAATAGCTCTTCTTTTGTTTTGTTGTGGTCGTCAGCGCCTGCATAAGCAACTTCTTTGGAGGTCTAACAAGTTTGTGAAGCCCAATGATAAAGGTCTTTCGCCGTTTGAAGGAGTCACTTTAGACCCTAGGTTTCTTTAAACCAAATTCGATTCATGACTTTTTAAATCGTTTTGAGCCATGTCCGTCTGTCTGTCTGTCTGGCTATCCGGCTGGTGCGCACGATTACTTTCGAAAGACGCAACCAAATGTGTTGAAATTTAGCATGAGTTAATATTTCCCCAAAACTACTTACGGTATTGCAAATGGGCTACATGTACCCGCCCCTCCTGGTACCTCTCATACAAATACATCATTCCGCCCACTTTTGAAATCGAGTAATAATTTCAAAACACCCAACGGGATCGTACTCAAATTCTGTATTTAGTGAAGCTATAACAGGAAAAAGTTTTAATAAAAAAAATTGGAAGTCTATTCACGCCCTTCTGGTATCTCCCATACAAATGTACCTTTTCGCCCACTTTAGAGATGGAGCAATAATATCAGTAAAACCAGCGCGATCTTGGGTACGATTCTTTATTTAGTAAAGCTATGGCAGGATCGAGTTTTGGAGAAAAAACTGGAAGTCTAGACACACCCCATCTGGTAACTCCCATACCCATTTGGTACCGCTCACTTTATAAATCGATTAATATTATTAATAGACCCAACGCGATCGTGCCCAAATTCTGTATTTAGTAAAGCTATAGCAGGATACAGTTTTGGAGAAAAAAATTGGAAGTCTAGACACACCCCTTCTGGTACCTCCCATACAAATGTACCACTCCGCAGACTTTAGAAATCGAGTCATAATATCAATATAATAGAAAATTGTATGTTTTACTTAGGGTGAGGGTATATATAAGTCGGGTTGCCAGAATGAAACTTTCTTACTGCTTTTTGTCAAGAAATTTGTAGAACACATGAATATGCTGGTGAGGTGCAGTTACTTAAAATTTTTTTCAAAAAAAAGTGAGAAAAACCCCATTTTAGTGTTTAGATATGTTATATATATTAAATAGGAATATCTAAAAATATTTTTTTTGGAAATAAAGACTTGATCTTCGAAGTGTTTTCCAAGTTTAAACTTTTATTTTTGACAAAAACATTTTTTCAGTGTAATATAAAATTTGTACAGTGTATGTTTTTGAGAGCTGACTTATATACCTTTCTAATGGCACCAAGATCTTTCAAATCGGTTGAGTCATTCCATAGTAATCGCAGCTTAAAAGTACCAATTACCGTAATTTTTCAAATACTTCGGTACCTTGCCACGCCCATATATTTTCAAAAATATAATTTCTAAAAATGAGGTTGTGTTCCTGTATGTAAAATGTAGCTGTATGCAAAATTTCATTAAAATCTGAGGGGGTCGGGTTCATAATGTCCCTTTTTTTATAGGTTTTGATATGAAATTCTTCATATAAAAATGAATTGTTGGTAAGGCCATCACTAGAACGCATGGACCGATTCGACTTATTTTTTATCACAATGTTCGTTATAGGCCAGAATGCTTTTTATATAAAAAAAAATTTGCAACGCCCATTTCTAGTACGTATACTGATTGCTGCGGCAGGAGGAACTCGATCCAAGGAAGTATTTCATCAGTTCGAAGTGCCTTTGGGAATCCAATACAGGAAATCGGCAACATGTTGCTACATTTGCTACTAAAGCAAGAACCCGTAAATGGCCTCCGAAATACGTGTACCTTTTCGTTTACCATATCCCAACAAACCAAAACTGTATTTAACTAGCTTGTAACTAGCTTACTACCATAAGCCTTAAGCTTGCAAAACTATAGCGAAAACTGTTATGAAAGGCTTCATAACAATAGTTTAAGAAAGAAAATTGAACCCTTGCGATAATATTACTAGTCTTTAGTATACAAAAAGCTTAGAAATCTAGCTATAGAGTAACGGCCTTATTCATAAAAACTTATAAGAGCTTTATAAACCATTTTTAAGCAATTTTCGAGAAAACAATATTCATAAACGATTCACATCTTCAATAAGTTAAAGTAGGGTTGTCTCACTTTAAGCGTTCTATAACTTGACGTTTGTACAATTTATTGCATATTTATGAATTTGAGATCTTTATTTTGAGTTTTTCGGCATTTTTCCTATTGAAAAGAGTTGTTGCATGCATTCATTGTGTAGGAAATTTTCTTCTTAATCATTGCGCACATAGAAAAGTATCTAAATAGACACTTTTCATTCATGAATACCATTTTGAAAAATATTTCTCCAAAATTCTTCAAAAATAATTTGTAAATAATGAAATAATATTCGTGATGTATAAACAATCAAAACAAGGAAAAAATTTAATCGGTATCCGATTATAATTTTAACATGAGGAAAAGAAAATCAAATATTTTAATATAATTTTTACTTTAACGTCTTTCTTATTATCATGAGAATCGTAGTCAATAAAAAATTGTGCTACAATAATGTCCATAGTTATTATAAGTGCAAATACATATTTGGTATCCGATTATAAAGCATTTGAATCCGATTATAAAGCTGTTTTTGTACATCATTAACGACCAACAACAGTCGGCGTTGCCACCTGAACACATAAAGCTAAAGTACTGATAAAAAACGTTTATGAATACAATTTCTTATTAAATGTTTGTTAGAGCTAAAGAATACTTTAGCTACAGAACGCTTCATACCTACTTTAGAAATTTTTTTTGAATATGGCCGTAAGCTTACAGAAAAATAGTTTTCTAATTATGGTTGCAATAAGCTTACGGCCTTATTCATAAAAACTTATAAAAGGTTTATAAACCATTTTTAAGCAATTTTCGAGAAAACAATATTCATAAACGATTCACATCTTCAATAATTTAAAGTAGGGTTGTCTCTACTTTAAGCATGCTATAACTTGACGTTTGTACAATTTATTGTATATTTATGGATTTGAGATCTTTATTGTGAGTTTTTCGATATTTTTACTATTGGAAAGAGTTGTTGCATGTATTCATTGTGTAGGAAATTTTCTTCTTAATCATTGCGCATATAGAAAAGTATCTAAATTGACAATTTTCATTCATGAATTCCATTTTAAAAAATATTTCTCCAAAATTTTTCAAAAATAATTTATAAATAATGAAATAATATTCGTGATGTGTAAACAATCAAAACAAGGAAACAATGTAATCGGTATCCGATTATAATTTCAACATGAGGAAAAGAAAATAAATTTTTTTAATATAATTTTTACTTTAACGTCTTTCTTATTGTCATGAGAATCGTTTTCAATGAAAAATTGAGCTAACAATAATGTTCATAGTTATTATAAGTGGAAATACATGTTTGGTATCCGATTACAAAGCTTTTGTATCCGATTATAAAGCTTTTTTATACATCATTAACGAGCAATAACAGTCGGCGTTGCCACCGGAACACATTTGGCTAAAGGACTGATAACAAACGTTGATGAATACAATTTAAGGTTTTTTAGAGCTAAAGAATACTTTAGCTAGAGAACGCTTCATATACACTTTAGAAATTTATTATGAATATGGCCGTTATTTTTTAAGGTCTTTGTAAGCTTATGGATTTTTTATGTTTTCAATTCAATTTAGCCTTCATTTATTAAAATTATTATTATGCTAAAAACTTTTGGATGCAACAAAATAAAAAGTGTTTTTTATGTTTTCGAATCAATTTTTCAATTCAGGTTAATTTTTTCAAATTAATATGATAAAAACTTATGGATACAGTTAATTAAAAAGTGTTTTTTATTCAACTTCATTCAACTGCACTCATCAAAGTAAACAGGAAGACTGTGGAATCTCACAAATCATGGAAAACGACGCGTTAAAATAACGGGACATCAATAACAAAACATTTACAAAACTGTAGCGGGCATAAGTCTTTTGTAATCATATTTACAAAACTGTTACCCTGCCGAAGTGTTTAACTAGTGGTGTTGTAAATGCTGTTGCAATGTTAAGCGTTCTTAATACACCATTGAAAAAGTTTTCTTATTTTGCAAATAAATAAACCTATCATAATAATGCTTATGAAATGTTGAAGATATTTTGTTATGATAAGCTTATTCTCTAGCATAGTTACATTTTACTTCGAGAATGGGATGTTATATTTGACACACACAAGAGCTGCGCGTGCACATCGTATGTGACGACAACAGGAAGTGGATCACAAAATGATGTCACACAATTCAGCCAAAATATCAATATATTGTAACATGTACAGTGAAAGTAAATTTCAAAGTTCTACCATATATTTAAAGCAAACAATTAAAAAAAAAATTTATCGAACAATTTGTCGAGTAATTAGTCTTTTCCAAGACTGCTGTATTTTGTAAAAATTTCGTACATGCAAATTCCTTGTCAACAGCAATTGCTACGAACATGTGGCAGATTTCGCTGTTACATTTAAAAAAACGAATAAGTAATGTGAAAAATATAAAATATGCTTAAAAACTGATATTTCTTTTTACATATCCTCTAAAAAATATGAAATATGCTTAAAAAACATATTTTTTTATAAATATGCTTTAAAACCAAAATATGTTAAAATATATCTTTATTGGTAAAATATGAAAAAATATGCTCTAACAAATAGGTGTCAAACCACCTGTAAGAGTTTAAAACATATAATCGGCAGATTTGTCAATATCTCGTTCTAAACAAACATGCATTTGCATATTTCCGGTTGCCCTGATGATTACAAAAAAATAAAAAAATATAGCAATTTGACATTTTTCTTATCGTGCTGTACGTAGAATCGGTATAAAACGATGCTTTAGGTTTCATTCGCCGGCACGTGCCGCAAATGCTGCTATTAAAATATTTGGAACTTATTAAACTCCAATTTATATAAATATTAAAAGCCTGTATTACTCTTAATGAGCACTTGTATGAGTAACGAGGACGTACGCGCTTCACACAATAAATGAAATCAAAGCCAGAAAAATATGGGATAATAATATTTTTGGCATCTGAATAAAAAATTCATATACACTTCAAGGTCAGCTATACACAGGTCTTCAACACACAAAATTGTCAAAGAAACTTTGGTGAAAGAACAATTATACCCTTGTAAGTGCATATAAAAATCCGAGAGGAAGGCGACTTTGTGTTCTTTGTAGTAAAGGTACGGTCAGACTAGTCAAATATTTGACCAAAACATGTTTTCCCCTATTTGCCCAAAATATTGTCAAAGCAATACAGAGTTGATTTTGTGTTCACACTAGGCGCATTTGTTTGCCTCCTTTTGTTTGATCAAACACGTGTCAAACTGTGTCAGATGGACATTAGGGAAAACATATTTGCCCTGCGGTCACACTTGAACGAATATTTGCAACAAATTTTTGTTTGCCGGCAAATAAATTTGTTTTCTCAGAAACCTTCAGCAAGCCAACAGAAAATAATTTTTTTTTGTCAAATTTTTTTTTTACCAATTTGAAACAAAATGCAACTATTTTGGTTAACTGTGATGCGTAGTTTCTTATATCCTCATATTTTCTTCAACTTCAACATAATTGGCGACGGTTTGTTTGTGATTTCAATTTATTTATTCTTTGTTTTGTTGTTCGAACAGATGTTCTTGCTATAAGTGTGGTCAACACAACCTTTTTTTAGACGACATATTATTTTACTTATTATGTAGTTTCTAGTGGAAATTACATTGAAAATTTTAAAAATCGATCAATCTATGAAACCGGGGTTTTTCCTGTTTCAAAATTTACATATTCAAAATATAGGTTTAGAATTTTTTGGCCGAATTTAGTTTAGGTTCCAACGACTGTTTTGGTAGGGTAAAACACATTATTTAAGAAAAAAAATTAATACATATGTTTCGAAATTCGAACTATTGGATGTTAATTTAAATGTTAATTAATTAATAACCAATTTTATTTAGAAATAATAGCGGCGTTTTTTTGCCTGTGGCTCTTAGAGCTTCGAACAACGTTTTTTATATTATTAATGTGTAATAGGGTCATTGGGACCAGAGAACAGAATGACTGCATTTGTTTTTATTGGGTATTCATAATTTTATTGCTTTTTCCATGCATTCAACAACAGTAACTAATGCCGTTGCTATTTATATGCATCTGTCAAGTTTTTAAGTGCTTCAACTAGTAGTGTTGCAGTTTAGTGCCGCTGGTCGGCTCTTTTTAGAAAGAAGGGCTAGTTTACATGGAATAAATACTGAAACAATTTTATTCTGCCACAATTTATCCGTGTTGAAGGCTTTTTTTGTAACTGAATAATTTTTTTGTTTCGTTTTGCTTTATCTCATTTATTTTAGAAATAGATAATAAATTTTTTTTAAAAAAATATAATGTATTGTATAATTTGTAAAAGTTTTTAACATTCGGCTTCGGCCAAAAAAAAAAATTCCTACGGTAAATTTTTTTTTTATAATAATGTCAAGCAATGGAATGAAAAGATGACACATTAGAACAATAACACGAATAGCACCTTTTATTCGGTTTTTGTTGCCTTTTACATTTCCTATAGAAATTTATTGTAGCTGTTATCTACCCTTGAACAGGCAAACTTTATATAATTAAATATGAAAGTATATTTTATAATCTTCTCAAAGTTCAAGTATATAAAAAAAACACCAAAAATATAAAAGTGTTTCACAGATATTTTTACTTTTTGTTCAAACAGCATTAAGAACATTCATACTATTTAAGGTAAAATTAACAAAAAAAAAATAAGCAATGCAATGCATTGTTTTCACCAAACTCACAATATCTATGACATGTTTTACTGAAATTATGTGGATTGACAACAATAGGCATATTTTTTTGGGTGCACTCAAAGCATAAAATAAGGAATTCAACCCGTTCCCTGATTGGGACCTGTATGTTCTTGAATTACTGCTGAATTAGTCTCAAAAATTTGTTTCGTTTGAATACACCCACATAGAGGATCTTCATAGAACCCCTTTTTGACACACATGAGCCTCGGAGCGGGGGGTTGTGATTTTTTGACACGGGCTTTAAAGAGTGTAAACTGCCTGACAACCGATATTTGTTGGATTTGCTTGTAACCGGTTAAACTATGGCCAATTTATCTTTATTGTACCATAATTAGTCGCAGCTTACCCGGTTTACAGTCGATTTGAGATAATTAACAAAGCTAGAATTTTTCCCTTTTAATTATGCATAAAATTTTATAACAGTTCCACAATATTACCAAAATATATTTTATATTCACCATTTCTTCCTTTTATTTTATTTATTATTATTTAAATTTGCGATATTTTTCTTCATTTTGTTTATTTCTGTTGGTTAGCTGACAACACCGCTGATAACAGCTGTTATTTACCCTTGTTTGCTCTTACAAAACTTTTGTAAGATCAAATAAATGTTTGCCCAAAAAAGAGGAAAATATTTGCTCTTTGGTGGTCACACTTTGGTCACATTGAGCATATTTGTATTTGAAGGCAAATAATTTCGTTTGACCAAAATCAGCTGTTTTGTTGTTTGTCACACAAAAATGTTTTATGGTCAGACTGCGGCAGAGAAATATGTGACGGTTTTCGTCAAATATTTGCCTAATCTGACCGTACCTTAAGTAAGAGAAATTCTGTGATTATTGGCCTGTTTTTGTAACTTATTTTTTAACCATTCGTACGTCAAATGGCGAACGATTAACATTTATGGTTTTTTTTACTCTTTATTTTGAGTGAAACAAAAAAGAGCTTTTATTGATGAAAATTTTTGGTTCGACAAACTAAAACACGGGCGAAACAAAACGTCATATTAGACGATCAAAAATTAACAATCGTTGTGGTGTAACATGACACAGAAAATGAAATATTGTTATTAAAATTGAGTATTTTTACAAAATAATGTTCTTTCTTACAATTTAGAACATTTTAAACACTTATATACATTGACATTTGGAAATGGAAGATTTAAAAAACGACAACTGGTTTTTTGGGATGTTTAGTGGAATCGATCTATGTTACTGTTTTCCGTATTGTTATATTGTTACGTAAATCATTATAGACTTACATTAATACAACTTTTAATTAATGCGGCTTTACACCTTTGAGTTGTTGTTTGGTTGTTTTGTTTGTGTGTCCGCAGTCAGCTGTATTCACTTACGACAGGGTTGCCCCCATCTTCCAAAAACTTGGTATTTACAATAGCAAAAGCTTTTGAAAAGACCAAAACAACACATCGGCAACAATGGAATTTGAAAGAAGGACAATGAGTGAAATGAGCTTTTACACCCGAGCGAAAAGAGAAAGAAAACACAAATAAAAACTCGATCGTCTGGGTAGCAATCGTTCGTCTGCCTACACGAAAAAGTTTGCTGAACAGGCTATATGTTTTTTTCAACAGAACCAAATTTGATTGCTGAACCCGAATTTATAATGCATTACAATAAAAATAAAGAAGGTGTTTATAATATGAATAAGCTTTTGGCGGAATATACTACTAAGCGCAGAACAAGCCGATGGCCGTTAACATTATTCTACAATTCTATCGTTGTAGCAACATATTATACATTATTTATATAGAACACAATTTAGCTCAAGTGACCGTCGTAGAAAATGTTTGAAAAATTTAAGCTTTGGGGTTTGTAAGAAAAATACAGGACACCGTATTAAAAATCCTAAGGTATGTACAGAAATGTTAATCGCTCAGCAATTGTTCAGATGTTCTTGGACGAGAAATTAAAAGTAAAGTAAGAGAAAATATATCCCACTTTCAAAATTGCGAGCCAGTGGTAATTTTTAACCGCGAGGTAATAAGACCTACGTTATGTTACTGACGTAATGTGACAAATTATCCCATAGCTGTGAAATTCTTAAAAAAATGTTTGCTAAAGTCATTGTTTTATTTGCGAAATTAGGGAATATTATAAAGTTTATGTGCCACTAATTGTTGGTCACGAATGTTACATTAGAACGCCAATAAAATAAAATCAACATTTTGCAGCTTACTGCTAATTTTTTACTATTGTTGGTGCTATTTGTTGTTGTAACTACAATTTTATGATAAGAGTGTACTTGCATTCAAAACTGGTGACCAACAAAAGAATGCAATTTTGCAGTCCGCTAAATCAACACGGAAACTAATAAAAGCTTTGGGCATTTTTATTTAATAAAATTTAAGTATTCGTCTTTACTAATACAAGTCAGAAACATTTTTTTGCCAACTTTTAATTTTTCGATCACGGTTGACACTTCTGTGGAAATACCCATATACGTTGTTCCTATGGGCTTAATATTATATAATTTTCAGCGCGCAAATTTTTTTTGTATCATTCTATAAAAAATTATGACATTTTTTCGAAAAATTAGGATTAAGAAATTGTATTCCAAAAAAAAAAAATATACTTATTTCCTGTAGTTTCATTTATTTTACTTTGGGGAACCCGGGTACCCCTGTCACTCTCTTAAAGGTTTAAAAAGAACATCGATCCCTTCTAAAGGGATCAAATGGACCCACTACAATTAAAATATAAAAACAATCAAAAGTGAAGAGTTCTCAAAAAGTTTCAGCTTTGTGAACCATCTGCATCTAAAAAATATTTTAACTTGAAAATGAAAAGGGTACCCGTGTACCCTGTCACTCACATAAGGGTCAAATAATTATTAAGTAAAAATGTAACCATTTTTAAACATTTCCACACGGATCAAATAAAGTTTTTGAGTTCTGAAATTGTCTTTGCTTAATCTTTAATCGTAGGGGGTGTCCACATCAAATTTTTTTTTTTGACCCACACTAATGTTACACCCCATGTATGTATCTTAAGACCAAATTCGTTTCATGACTTTTTAGCACATACAAATTATTTTTTTGGATAACTAGACTCGATATCGACTTTTAATACAGTTTCTATACTAACAAACAATACACAATACAATACAATAAACACTTTTTCTGATCGTTAGCCGAATTTGATGTATCATTTGATACAAAAATAACGTAAGCTTAGTTTACCAAAACCTTGTAAAGAAGCTTGAGCTTTGAAGTAAAAAGGGAAACGTGGGAATAAAATATCCTCTATTCTCATGTTTGAATATTAATGCTCAAATTCAAACTATAATTGGTGCTGGACATTTTCGGCTGATATCTGTTTCGCATGTAGTTTGTACATGTTTGACATAATTGTAAATATATATACAGCTGATGATGTACCATTGTGCATCAGTTCGTCACAAAGGGGTCTGAAGATGAACTCGTCATGGAGTACGAAACGCGTCATCCTAGTGCGTGTAACACGCTTTGACATACAGTCGCACGATAAAAATGTATATATCGCGTAGTCCATTCAATTCTCGTTGTGTCAAAGTGAACTGTTTCCGAAAGAGGTATCTTTTCAATGCCTTTTCCCATGAACCTTGCGTGGGAAGTTGGACCAAGTGTACGAAAGCTTCCGCCTACTGCATCAAGGGATGTTATTGTTAATTGTAGTGGTTCCTTGTAATCTGTGCGGATTTGGGTTTGTTGTAGCTGTTGGTTGCGGTAGTTAATTTTTGAGCGTACAATTGGGTCTTCGAGTCCGCTTTTAAATGATTTCAAGTCGATATTTTGCAAAGTGGCACTTTTTCCGGAATGTTTGCTTACTTTTGCCTTATCAAGTACTACAGTACGACGTGGCGAGATGCAATGATGTCGTCCTCTTGAACGTTTGGTGTAATCATCGTCATTATCCGCATGCAGCAACTGAGGTCGTACTGTTATCATTGAATTTATATTCGTCATCACTTCCAATGTAGACTGTATGAAGTACTGCAAAATATCAGTTGATTATTCATGTTTTAAGGAATTCAAACAGTTTAATAATATCACATAATAATGATTGTTAAGTTCTGAATATTTTCTCAATATTCTCACAATACCAATGGAGATTGCAAAAATACGTAATTTCTTCTTCACGCCACTCATAAGCTTTTTGTCGCACGTTCAATCCATTGAATTTATGGTTTTTTCATTTCCTGGTGAAATCTGGCTTGTCCTTTGCTGGCTTGGAATATTTTCTATGCTTTTGCTTGGCCCAATGGGCGTTATGCCCGTTTGGAAATTTACGGCTCCAAAGTTGGTCACCCCGGGTGTTTCAAAATTTCAAATGTACGAGGAAAGTGCATTTAGGAAACGATTTAAAAGATTTTTTGGATTTAGAAAGTGATTTGAAAAAACATGCTTATATGTTAAATGTTATCTCATTTAGGTCAAGAGATATTTGAGAAAAGAAAAAAATTGTGTAATTTTTGGACGAGTTTTATGTAGATTTTTTAAGGTTGTGAGCTCAGTTTTACTTGGATTGAAAAGTAATTTATATCGTTGGTTTGCTAATTCTGAATGAAATTGCTGCAAGAATGATGCAAATAGGTTGCTCCAATCAAAAGTTATTATATATTATTTTATTATTTCTCATAGAAATGTTCATATAGATGCATTTAATGCCAAATTTGAATTATTTCCAAAAAATACTTTCCCGGCAAGAAAAGCCAAAAATACCCCATATTTTCCACGTTTTGTGAATTTAAGCATTTTTTTTTGGAAGATATGGCAACATTTTTTTTAAAGATATGACAACATATTGCTTTGTTTAAATATTCCAGTCTGTTTGATTTCTACGCTATTTTTCATATAACAAATTATTTCTCCAAAAATACTTTCTGACAAAATTTTACGTTTTACTCAGTACCATGCCTAAAATAAAATGTGATTTTAATTAGTTTTACATTCCTTGCAATACTTGTATGTTAAGTGTTCATTCATGTGTTATAATTATAATCAAATTTCACAGATATTTCATAACACAGAACAACAATTTTTTGCAAAGCAGATTTCAAAACACTTTTCCATTGATTTTTACATCCTAAACCCAAAAATGATTTTTACAAAATTTTCTTAGATGTCGTTTTTTTATAAAAATTTTTGAAATATTTTTTTTAAATTTTTGGAGGTACACTTACAAATTACTTTCTCTCGATATTTATTAACATTAACATATTAAAAATAAAAAAATTGTATGGGATTCACCTTAAGGGTTAAAGATAAAGGGTAGATATGTTCTGACATAACTGTCCGTCTTGCAAACATATTGGAGGTCGATCATACATTTGCCTCCTCTAGGGGCACCTTTGGGAAAATTGCAGCATTGGGAGCAAATTAAAAAAATTGTAATGGTGCACCTTATTGTGGGTCGATAAAAAAAGTTGTGCCCGTCACCCCCTAGAATGAAAGATAATGTAAAAAAGAATTAAAAAAAAATTATTTTTTATTGCCACTCACCTTGACCCCGCGCATTGGATTTTTTGTTTCCTGTGTCTCCATTTATAGTCCGATCGTAACGTGTGACATATCAGTGTTCTTAGAATGACAACAGCTACATTTTCTTCTCTGATCACTTTTGACGTCAAGTTCTAGAAGTTTCTTCCGGAATCTCGGTTTTTACCCCCCTAAGTCAAAATTTTTTCGTAACGATAAAAAAGTTTTTTTAAATTCCATGAAATTTTCTCTTTTACCGTATATATTTTTTTCATAAACAAAAAAGTTACAGAGGTTTAAAAACATAAATTTGACGTCGCTAAAGGCCACGACGTTCCAAGCTTCCCAATTTGTTGTAAAATGGACTCAATGTCTTTGTTTATGTCAGGATTGTTGAAATACGTTATGGTTAACTAATCTACATACGTGGTAAAAAAAATACATATTGAGCTTTCTGAATAAAGAAATACCGAAATTGCCACCTTCCCGAAGATTTTTTTTTTACAAGCGAAAGAATATAGTGTAGTGGGCCTTTTTGCAAAAAATTCTAAAATTACCCCATTTTTGATTTTTTTTACTTGCGCTGCTTATAACTTTTGTTTGGAGCAATGTATTTGCATTAATCTTTCAGTAGTTTCATTCAAAAATATAAATTGCTTTACAATCCAGGAAAACTGTGTTCACAACCTTAAAGAGTGAAATGAATATGAATATCCTCTTAACATTTATAAGGTAGAATAGGTTTCGGAGGGGTACAAAAGTAATAATATACGTGGTATTCATAAAATATTTCATTTGAGTTCATTTATTGATGGTTGACGCTTCAACTTAATTGCCAATGGCTCAGCAATGAGTGAAATGAATAAGCCAGTATTTTTCGTTATTCACCTAAATTCCCTGCTAAATATTTCTCACCACATCAAATGCATTCTCTTTAAGCTCATTACTCTATGGAATGATAAATGGGTTAACCTAAAATGGCAACAATTGTAAAGTGTGCTTTTTTAGCTATTATCTTTTTGGCAACACTGGTTTAAACAGCTGAGGCACGTTACGTGTCGTGTTTCACTGTCAAACATCTTCAGTTCGGTCTATAATTTAACCATGAATCGTCTTACAAACGAACAACGCTTGCAAATTATTGAATTTTATTATCAAAATGCGTGCTCTGTTAAGAAAGTTCATCTCGCGCTTCTTCCATTTTATGGTCAGTTTAATCGACCCACTGAAGCGGCTATTCGGGCTATTGTGACTAAATTTCGCACCAAATTTACATTATTGGACATTAAACCACCAACACGCTTACGTAGAGTGCGAAGTGAAGAAAATATCGCAGCTGTATCGGCCAGCGTTAATGATGACCATCAATTATCAATTCGTCGCCGTTCGCAGCAATTGGGCCTCTGTTACTCAACAACGTGGAAAATTTTGCGGAAGGATTTAGGTGTGAAGCCTTTCAAAATACAGCTGGTGCAAGAATTGAAGCCAAACGACCTACCGCAACGTAGAATTTTTGGTGAATGGGCTCTTGGAAAGTTGGCCGAAGATCCACTTTTTTTTCGAAAAATTGAGTTCAGCGACGAAGCTTATTTTTGGGTACGTTAATAAGCAGAATTGTCGATTTTGGAGCGAAGATCAGCCAGAAGCATTGCAAGAGCTACCAATGCATCCAGAAAAAGTCACAGTTTGGTGCGGTTTATGGGCTGGTGGCATCATTGGACCGTACTTCTTCAAAGATGATGCGAATCGTAACGTAACTGTGTATGGTGAACGCTACCGTGAGATGATATCCAACTTTTTTTGTCCAAAATGCAAGAGCTTGACTTGCATGACATGTGGTTTCAACAAGACGGTACCACATGCCACACAGCACGCTTAATAATGGACTTATTGAGAGGCGAGTTCGGTGAACATTTAATTTCACGTTCGGGACCGGTCAATTGGCCGCCTAGATCCTGCGATTTAACGCCTTTAGACTATTTTTTGTGGGGCTATGTTAAAGCTCATGTCTATACACACATGCCCGCTTCAATTGACGCATTGAAAGACAACATTGAAGCTTTTATTCATGAGATACCGGCCGAAATGTTGGAAAGAGTATGCCAAAATTGGACTAAGCGGATGGACCGTTTGAGGCGCAGTCACGGTCAACATTTGCATGAAATAATCTTCAAACATTAAATTATATGGACCGTGCTATCGATTCAAATAAAGATTTCATGCATTTTTCTGAATTTTATGTGTTTTTTTTTTAACTTTAACTCTTAAAAAATCACACTTTACATTAAAAATTCACTTGAATCAAAATCCTAGCTTATCCTTTTTTAATAAAAAAAAGGATTTTTGTTTAGTATCCCCATTTTGAGCTTCTTTAAGAAGTGACCTTTTTTGCCCTATGATTTCACCATCAAATCGTAGATATATTATATTGTGTTATATCTCATTGGAAGCGTACGGACTTCTGCTTTAAGTCAATTCTGTTTGAATCAATGTATGTTGTGCGGAAAAAAAATTAAACTCTAATTTTTATTTTCTCCAAAAAATTAATATTTTGCTGTTTAACTTATTTATCTACATATATCAAATAACTATGAGCCGATTTAGAAGATATTTATATTTAGATAGTGCTTTGAAGAACTTTTAAAAAAATGTTTACATATATACGTTATTTCATTGAGATCAAAAGATATTTAAGAAAATAACCCAGCAACGGAAATATTCAGTTTTGAGGCCTCCTAGCAGGCCTTTTTTTGGAGATGTTATTACTTCTCGCCCCATACCATCTTCATTTCTAAATTACATAGTGTGAGATTGGTGAGCAAGGTCTTCCCTCTCGCTGCTCAAAAGAGCCCTGCTGAAGGGTTCTGAGATTAATAGCTTCATTAGGTCTCATAAATTAGTCATTCCTAAGGTCTTATTAGAAAGACCTTTGTAATGTAATGTAATGTACCTTCAGAAGATCTCCTGTGGAAGGCCTTTACAATGCCATAAAAAAACATCCTTCAGAATGTTTTCCCCAGAGAGCAAAAAAAAGGCCTTAGGATCTATTCATCATCTATTCAGTCGTGGTAAATTTTCAGTTTTTTTACAATTCTTTATTTAAAAATTATTTAAATTATTTAAAAATTCTGTTAAATTCTTAATTTCACTTATAAAGTCATAAAGATAGTTATCCACATTACTTACAACAATTGTGGCATCTTTGACAAACACAAAACAACTAAATGCAAACTAGAGATCAAGGGAGCAGACAAAACAATGTAAACAAAAAAACTTGATGGAATTTCGTTTAACGGGATTATAACTGACAAAAATTTGTTGTTGTTGCGACTGTGTACCTCGTGTTACTTTGCCCCTTAGTACAATTCCTTCTTTAGATCTTCCACCAGCAATGAACGAAATGTGTTACAAATGCTTCTTTGTATCTTTTTGGATTCGAACAATAGGACTTCAAAGCTTCAGCTATCGAATATTGCATACTTATTTACTCTCCTAAAGAATCAGACCGTGTAGCAGGTGTTTTGTTGCAAATAATAGAAGACCTACTTGATTTTCTCTTAGCAGAACTGCTAGATCTCTCCTAAAAGTTGCGAATGAGAAGTTGTAACACATGCTTTTTCGCTGTGATTAGAAGACCTTCTCGATTGTTCCCATAGGAAACGAGAAAGGATTAGTAAGAACGTTTTTTTTAAAAGGAAGAGGTAGGGATTTTTGCATTATTCATTAAAGTAGGTCTTCTGGTAGGTGTAGAAAATCCAATATAAGACCTACAGAAGGTCGATTTTTGGTAAGGCCTACCAAATTCCGTTGCTGGGAAAAAAATTAAAATGAAAAACACATATTAGAATAAGTATTAGTAGTGATTTCCAACTATAGGCATGTGCAGCTAAAATTGTTGATTCAAATGTTTAGAGAAAAAAGGGATTGTTTTCGATAAGTTTATTTTTTAAATTTTACTATTTTGAAATATCCTACTTTAAATGAAAAATGAAAAGAAAAACGTTGGCGCACATGGTAAAATAATATTCGTCTAGAAGTTCTTAGGTTTATATATAGTCAGTTCGTTAAAATTTTAAAGTATGTACTTAACGTAGTCTTAATTTTAAAATACCGCTGCATATTGCATGAAGAGTATGTTGACAATTTGACTTTTTCGGCGAAATCCCCATTGTGCGACACTGTCTGCAAGGTAAGTTGTTGTTTCTCTATCACTGCATTTGGTAATCATTTGTTTAAATTTTCTTACGTTTTGTTTCCTTTTTCACCACCGGTGTACTAAATTCAATTGTGTATGCATACTTTTTGGCGTTCTCTATGGGTAATTCAGCTCTTTAGAACATGGATTGTGTCTATGATAAGTGCCCAAAAACTAACGGCAGCAAGCGTTTTATACAGTCCTTGCAATGTGATGAGCAGGGCAACCGGAAATATGCCCTAAAAATAGTGTTTTATGCGCATCATATATGACCTGAAATATGGCAATATATAACCTTAAAATCAACAAAAACATGTCCTAAAAAATTAAAGTCACACAATGTTATTCATATGAATTAGAAATATTTTTATAAAGGGTTAAGAGACCAACAAAAAAACTTTTGATGGGACTCTTAAGTTGAGAGATCAGGAAACTAATGAACAAACAAAACCATATGTACTAAGTGTGTAGTTGGGAATTGATACATTGCATATGTATGTCAGCGTTGTAGATGGTCTATAGTCAACCCGCCACCACAGTTATTAAGGTCTACATGTGCAGCTGATGTATGCCGATGTTTTTTTTAATGCACAAAAAATTGCACCAATGTACGACACATATTTTATGATTACAAATGCGTTTGGTAATCCCCAATGCCTTATTTGCTGCAAAACATTTAAGGAAAATAATTTAAATGTCTGTAAGCGACATTTTCTTTCTTTTCATGACGAAATTAACAATTTTAATGAAAATTAAAAACAAAAGCAAATTTTTGTTTTTTGGAAAAATTAAAAGAATGGTTGATCATTGTGGAAACCAATAAACCAAGATCTCCAAATAAAAAATTAAAGAAGAATACATCAAGCTTAATAAGCTTAGAAATTAGTAAAGAAAGGCAGACCATTTATTGATGGAAAATTTGTAAAGCACATTTGTGAAAAAGTTTTTGAAAAGCTTAATTGCAATTTAAGTTTGATAAATTCTCTTCTCTTGACACGTTTTACTTAAGTAAGACGTACAATTCAAATGGGTGTTTATATCGAGTGTGTGATTAAGCAAACTCTTGATAATTGTGTTTTTTTTTTCTTTTTGTTTGGACGAAAGCACAGATATTAATGATATGTGCTAACTAATAATTTGCATTCGTTGCGTTTATGCGAACTCAAATGTTTTTGAAACAGTGTTTTCACTTGAAACTTTTTACGCGAATGTGACAGGGAAAATATTGTTCGATGTTGTCAGCAAAAAATTGTTATCTCATGTCGATCCTAAAAAACTATCTGGAATCTGTACGGACGGAGCAAACGTCATGACAGGAAAAAAAAGTATTAGTTGGACAATTGAAAAGCCGCCCTCGCGTCCAAATTCCTTTCAGATTGCTCTGCCATGAAAACTGCGGAGCAAATTATTAACAAAATACGCGGTGGGCACCATTCACTTACCCACAGGAAGTTCAAACTATTTTTAAAGAATAAGAATGCTTCCCACAATGACTTAAAAATGTTTACCGAAGTCCGGTGGCTAAGTCGTGGTTATTGCCTCAATAGGTTTTTTGACCTAAAAGAGGAAATTGCAGAGTTTTTAGAAATTGATAACATGAATGAGTATTATCTCTTATGAATTTATTTTACATCTTGCATTCTTAGCAAACACAACTTAATTTCTAAATAAATTTAACTTAGAACTGCAAGGCAATGGAATAAATATTTTGAATTTTAAAACAAAATTATATTTGCTGCTTCTCCAAAAGCAGTCCGACGATTTTTCGAATTTTCCTAAAACTTTTCAAATATGTGGCAATAAGAACTTTAAAAAATATGAACATTTCGTTATTTTGAAACCATTTTTTTATAATTTTGAGGTTTAAAGATCTTCAAAATATAAAACCTTTACTTGATCTCTTTGAGCATCCTTTGTGAAAAATTTGTTTCAGATTTAAAATTTATATGTTTGAAACAACGTAATGCATTAAATTCAGTAAATTCAAAAATGTTTTACTAATACGTAATTGCCATAAATAAAGCATAAATATTAAAAAATTTATAATAAAAGATCTAAAATAATCTTTAAAAAACTTTCATATAAAAGTTAAAATGTTTTTATAAAGTCAGGCCTCCAACGTTATGATATAAAAGTATATTTTTAAATCCAAATTTTTTTTATAGCTAGTAACAAAATAGACCTAGGATGTAAATATCTTTAACATTGATTACGTGTCACGGGGTGCGTGATTGAACTCCTCCGAAACGGCTCAACCGATCTTCATGAAATTTTGTGATCATATCGAATAGGTCTGAGAATCGGCCAACATCTATTTTTCATTACCCCTAAATGTTAAGGGTGGTCCACCAGCGCCCGGTAGGTGGCGCTGGTGTGGGTTTATAATCCAAATTTTAACAAATGGACCAATTTAACTGAAATTCAGAATGTATGATTGAGCGATCATGAGAACAAAGTTTCAGTGTAAATGGACCCGGTAGGTGCCGCTAGGGTGGAATTATAATGAAAATTTTAACGAATTAAACAATTTGACTGAAATTTAGAACGAATTTGTTTTATTATGAGAAATTTTTTTCTTTATAAATGGACCCGCTGTTGATTTGGCTGGAGTTGAATTAATTCGAAAATTTATATCGATTGTCCGATTTTACTCAAACTTAAAATATATTTTTGGACATGTGAAAATGTTGGATGTATGTTTTTATTCAGTTGCCGGTGTTTAGATTATGATACCATTAATTTTTGGAATGCCTTTAGTCACCAGTGATAACATTACATATAAACATCTTTAAAACATTAAAATTATTAAGAAGTCTATATATAAAAATGGATGTACATTTTGATGTCACCACTAATTGCGAAAACCGTTGCACCGATTTGTACTAAAATGTCAGTGAAAGTTCGTGATGGACTATAAAGGGTCACCCAGACCACAAAACAACTGATGGTAGAATGGCGAACATTTGAATTGGCGCACTTCCTATAAAATTTAAGAGCTTCACAAAGTGGTTTTTCGCATATCAAACTTTAAGGGGACTAACCCGAAAATGGGAGAAACTGTTGCTATCACCCAGACCAAGGGTTTATAGGGTTGTTGAGTCAAATAAAGGGATTTTTGAAAATTCGTACATGATAGCACTTTTCCCCTTTTTTAACCCAAAAAGGGTTAAACATACCTATCAATAAGTAAGTTTTCATCAAATCATGGACGACACTGCGAACTAAGTCTCTGTATAAATGGATCCGGTAGTTGCTGCTAGGGTGGTATAATAATGACAATTTTAACGAATTAAACAATTTGACTGAAATTTAGAATGTATATTTGTTTTATTATGAGAAATTTTTTTCTGTATAAATGCACCCGCTGTTGAGTTGGCTGTAGTTGAATTATTTCGAAAATTTATATCGATTGACCGATTTTACTCAAACATAAAAAGTATTTTTGGACATCAGAAAATGTTGGATGTATGTTGTTATTCAGTTGCCGATGTTTAGATTATGATACACTTAATTTTTGGAATGTCATTTAGTCACCAGTGATAACATTACATATAAACATCTTTAAAACATTAAAATTATTGAGAAGTCTATATATAAAAATGGATGTACATTTTGATTCCACCACTAATTGCGAAAACCTTTGAACCGATTTGTACCAAAATGTCAGTGAAAGTTCGTGATGGACTATTAATGGTCACCCAGACTACAAAACGACTTAAGGTAGAATGGCGAACATTTGAATTGGCGCAATTCCTATAGAAATTAAAGCGCTTCAAAAAGTGGTTTTTCGCATATCAAACTTTAAGGGGACTAACCCGAAAATGGGAAAAACTGTTGCTATAACTCAGACCAAACGGTTTATAGGGTTGTTAAGTCAAGTGAAGGGATTTTTAAAAATTCGTACATGTACGAATTGGGTTAAAAAAGGGGCAAAGTGCTATCGTGGGATAAAAAAAGGGGAAAGCGGCTTAACAATGTGGTTTTAGAATATATGTCTATCAATAAGTAAGTTTTCATGAGAAATCCATTTTAGCTGATCCATTTTAGCAATTCTTACAATTTAGCAATTCTTACAATAATATAAAATGAACTTTTAGGTATATAAAGTACAAATTTTGTCCGGAAAAATCTAGCCCTTTTAATTGAAATATTTCAGAGGTCAAAGTAATTAACCAATCGTTATTAGATTTCAACTGTACTTAACATCTTTTACAATAACTTGGAGGTAGGACGAAGTCTGCCGGGCCAGCTTGTGTATACATATAATTATTATTTCCCTTTACAAAATTTAATTTTTGTTTGCTTTTTTTCCTTAATTACATAATAAATCCAGCAGGTTAAAGATAATATATAATATTTAAATAATTCGAAAATTGTTTGATTACTTTGAAACACAAATGTTTATAGTTTTGCATTTTTTTATTTTATTCTTTAAAAATTTAATTTTTTTTTTACATTTTCCATTTTTAACATTTTAATATAATTAAAAAACGTCATAAGTTTCTTCTGATAATTCATAATAAAGATTTTATGCACTTTTCTTGTTCACATCTATATTAATAATTAAATTTTTAAACTATTTTATATATAATGAAAGAAGTCCCCTAATGTATATATTTATATATCTTTTTTAAAAATATTTTTTTGTTTACTTTTAATTTCTTAAAACTGCGCTGCATAATAAATCTACCAGACTAAAAATAATAACATAATTGAATCATTGATATTGACCTAAAAAAATAAAACCTTTATGTAGTACATAAAATGAAAAAAAGCCACACAAATGTATAATGTATAATAAAAGGTCTTTTTTTTTATCAAAAATTTGATTTTCGTTTATGTTTTTTCTCTTAAACATTGCAGTATGTTTTGATTTCTCCCAAAAATACTTGACTGTTTACCAAAAGCATTAAAACTGCTTTTTACCCATTCAACATTTCTTATAGTGGCTTTTTTCTGCTGCTTTCATAGCCTTTAAGTAAATGAATTGTATTTTTTAATTTTCCCTGAATTCCTCGCAATAGCTCCTATCCTCCTTTGTTGCAATCATGCAAGGGGGCGTGAAGTTTACGCGAATAATTATCAATCTTCCCTCGTACTTTTATATTTAAGTTTCCCCCTCATTATTTTTGTTATCCGCGTTCATCTCTCTTGTTTTCTCTGTCTCGCTCTCAATTATCTAGAACTTACCCGGTTAATGTAATGTAAATGAGTTATAATTATTACATGTGTAAACCCCGAAACCAACGTAAGTTCTCCGAACTGTTAAACCCCCGAAACAGTTATTTATTTTTATAAATAAAATTTACGTTTAATGACGTTTTACGAAAAGAATTAATACTTTTTGTTTTTTATTTCACCCGTATATTTCCTGGGAAATTTATTTTGACACGGAACACAGTGAAACCCCCAAAATATTGGATAACAGACAAAAGTTTAGTCCCCAACGGCGTTTTTCTGCTGATGCGCAATATGATGACAACGATTTGAGACTTTTGGAAGACGGTGATATCACAGGATATGCCTATGCTCCAGATGATAACGTAAGTGCCTCGATTATTTATAAGTATTTATAAATAAGCTACATATACGCACACAGCCATATTCAAATTAATATTGAAGATTCCCTGCATCTAGTTGAAGACAGTTTTGTGGTTTTCACAAGCAATCAAATTTATTTTTTTCAGGGAAGCAAAGAGCATTTATAGAAGGATTGTTAATGTTAAATAACTTCTTAGATATAGCAATTAGAAATATAAGACTTTTATAATTTTTTATCTGTTTTATTGTCATCATAAAAGTAGATAAACTGACATTTAATTTTTTAATATTGTCATTCATGTCAGATGAAGGCTAAAAGTGCACTCGGTAGACTTAAAGCAACTTAAGGTTGGCTCATAAATCAAACAAATGCTTGAATTGAAATTCTAGCTGATTTTTTTTTTTTTAAATATAGATTTCTTTTCATTTATGCAGAATGGACCAAAAGTATTTTTATTTTTAAAAGACGTCAATTTAAAAACTGGGCAGATAAGATAAAAACTGTTAGTTATTATAAAAGTACACAAACAGTGAATTAAATTTTTAAAATTATCATTCATATATAGTCTTTTATTATTTTAACACTAGTGGGCACGACAATGCTTCGCTATTGCATATTAACTTTGAAAACGGTACTTAAGCTCGGCAATAATATGTTGAGTTTATTTACTTATGTAACTAATTTCAAGTAACTCCTTAACATGGAAGTTAACCAATTAAGTTTTATTGTTGTAAATGCTAATAAAAAGTTCATAAGCAAAGTCATATCTATAGTGCCGACGTGTAGATTAAGTTTTTTCTGTGTGTAGGGCGAAAAACCACTTCTTCCACAAATCGGAAACAGACATGAATAATTTTGATCTGTAGTAGCGGTAACCGTCTGTATACTAACAATATCTTTGGGCATAAAAAAAACATTTTTGTTATGCCTTCTTCACCTATTGATCGCAATGAAAATTCTGTTTGAAGCTCCATGCCTTTAGCCATAAAAACTTCTTTTGTCATGTCTTGTTCTCACACGGATCAAGAATAATCCCGAATACAATTTTTGATTGAACTCTGTATGGCATGTTACACCGTCGTGTTGGGACCATTTCTCCTTCAAATAATGTGCAATGACATGATCAATAAAAAAAATCAATTGATCGTCCACTGGCACTAGTTCTTCTACCAGTTGGATTTTATATGAATGTAGGCCAAGATCTTTCCTCAGAATTTGCAGAGACCGAGTTGCTGAGAAAGACGTCGGTGCGATAAATTTGAGGCCCCTGTCACACTTACGCCTACAGCGTCGATGTCTTCTATTAGCTGCTCAGATGGATCATTATTAGACTTGTATAGCTCCGGAACGAACTAGTTCCAATGAACGATTCCCTATAGTGAACGGTTGGAACTAGTTCCACATATTCCGCTCTTTTCGTTCCTTTTGCTTTAATAGTTCCTTCTGCTCTTTTCGTTCCTTTGGTATTACTGTTCTTTTCGTTCCTTTGGTATTTATGTTATTTTCGTTCCTTTGGTTTGATGTTCTTTTCGTTCACTTGCTCACACGTTCATTTGATACATCAACACGCATACATATGTAGGTCATCAGCTGTTGATATTGCCAATTTTGTATGAGAATACAATTGAACAAAAGGAAAACAACTACGGTTTATATTACATTAAAAAGAATGTATTTATGCACACACAAAGAATGGAATCAAAAAATAATAACGCCCCGAATAAAATTTCGTTCTTTCCCCATGGATGTAAAGATTTTGTGAATTTTAAAGTTTTAGGCAAACGAGTAAAACGACGTTCTTTCATACTACATAAATTTCAATGTTTATATAAATTTGTATGTACCGAAATAGCATTTAGATGAAATTATTGAATTATTGTTAATTTTATTTTGTTTAAATTTTTAATAAACGAAATAATGAAATGTAATAAATGAAAAAAAAACGAATATTGAATTTTAAAGACTTTAATTTATTTTGACAAATGTGATATTTAAAAAAAATTATTTGTGTGTTGATTTGTTGATTCTTACAGTAATAAATTATGACTGAAAAATGTATTTTAAAATAAAATACGACTCTGTAATATAAATCGTTGGCAATTCCATTCTATATTTTAACCGAAAAAACGTTTTATGGTATGTTACATTTGTGTGTATCTGGCAATTCTTTGGCAACCATTTTTAATTTGAACGAAAGAACGTTTTTCAATTTCGGTTACTATTGAGAGTTTTTGCAAGCGAACAAGTGTTGATTTTGAATTTTTTAAATTTTTTAATTATGGCGACGAAAAGAAAGCATAGCACAATGTGGCTACATTTTGATGAAGAGGTTGGATTGGAAAGGGCAAAATGCAAATATTGCAAAACGTCCCTGAGCACCGCTGGAGGATCCCATAGCAATTTAAAGCGTCATATGGCCAGAAAACACCCTCTAACGCCTTTAAATTTTGAGCGACAGATTCCATCATCGGATGTTGAATTAACAGAAGTGCTTCATACAAACACGATTGAAGTTGAGCTGCCGTCTACAAGCTCACAAGCGCAAGGTACAAGTCAACCAAACATAACAAATTTCTTTCGCAGACCGCTCCCTATTCGAAGGGTTGAGCAAATAGATAGACAAGTGCTAAAAATGGTGGCTAAGGGCCACCACGCATTCCGGATCGTTGAGGAGCCTGAGTTTAAGAAACTTATTCAGGCTATGTCGCATTGTCCTGGATACTCAATGCCAACAAGACAAACGTTGACGAAAACTTTACTGCCGACAATTTACAACGACCTGTTGGAAGATATAAAATGTAAAGTTCGGTTGGCCCCCGCAATATGTCTGACAACTGATGGGTGGACTTCTAAAACGAATGCCAGCTATTTGGCTGTTACGGCACATTTTATTAACGAGGAAACGTCACTTGAATCATATTTATTGTCTTGTGAGGAATTTGGTGAAAGGCATACTTCAGAAAATTTATCTAATTTCCTTAAAAAGATCTGTCTTGAGTTCGACATATTAAATAAAATAACGGCCATTGTGAGCGATAACGCAGCAAACATCACTGCAGAAATTAGACAAGGGCAATGGAGAGGTATTAGTTGCTTTGCCCATACCCTTAACCTTATTGCCCAATCTGCAATTGGTGTAATAGCTGAAACAGTGGGCAGCGTGAAAAAAATTGTGGAACATTTTCGCAAAAGCTCGCAGGCTTTAAAAAAACTTTTGGATACGCAAAAGCAAATGGGTCTGCCAGAATTAAAATTGAAACAGGATGTGGCTACGAGGTGGAACTCAACATTTGAGATGCTGCAAAGAATTGTTGTGTTGAAAGATGCGGTAATATCCACATTGTCGCTATCTCGCCCAGATTTGCTACTGCCATTAGCTGAGTGGGATATTATTAAAGAAGCCATCCCAATTTTAAAGCCTTTCTACGAAGTGACGGTGGAAATTTCTGGCGAAAAAAACGTGACTCTTTCGAAAGTTACTGTGCTCCGAAATCTTTTACAATCGTTTGTCTCCAGAAGTTTCTCAGCAAATGATAAAATTGCAAACATGCTTGAGGTTATGAATACTGACTTAAACACAAGGCTGGGTGATCTGGAAAAGTCAGTACTGTATGCGGAGAGTACAATTCTTGATCCCCGTTTTAAAAAAAGGGGTTTCAATAACATTTCTGCCTACGAAAGCGCAGTTACAAACTTCCGAAAAAAAATTTCATCAATTACTTTAACAAATATTAATACGCCAAATACCACAACAATAGAACAGGCTCAAACAAGTGATGCGGAATCTTTCAGTATTTGGAAAGATTATGACACCGATTTCAATAAAACGGTTCAGCCTGACAACAACTCAGCAGCAGCTATTCGGGAATTGGACAAGTATTTGAATGAAGAATACTTGGAAAGAAAGCAGGACCCGTTAGAGTGGTGGAAAGAACGAAAAAATCTTTACCCCAAAGTATATAGCTTTGCATTAAAGCGACTATGCATAATGGCAACATCGGTTCCTTGTGAAAGGATTTTTTCGGCAACAGGACAAATAATCAACGAAAGACGCACTCTCTCAAAACCAGACAAGGTGTCCAGTCTTGTATTTTTACACAAAAATATGTAAAACATTATAGTATATTTTTTATTTTAAATGAGTTTTGTTTTTCAAATATTTTTAAGTATATTTTAGTATTTCCATTGTAAAAATATTAAAAAAAAACTGAATTCCATTAATAACTTTGTTTATATCTAAACTATGAAAAGTAAGTATTTTTGAATTGCTTAAAGCCGTTGCAATTTGAGAAGGAATAAAAAATGAAACCTTAATGCATATAACAAATAAATACTAGTTTTTAGCTTGAGACTATAGTTTCCGTTAAACATGTAGGCGGGTTATGTTTGGAAGACATATTTCATATATACTTTAAATTACTTGATCATTTTCTTTGATTTTGTTTCAAAAAATTTAATAAATCCAGGGGTTTTTGATATTTTAATTTTAATTTTTTTTACAATAAAAAAATGTATTGTGGGAATTTCAATTACATTTCTCAGATTTATCTGCCAGTGTATAGTGGGCGTTACAGATTAATTTAAAAGTATCACAATTTATTATGTCATTTGATTGGTCTCCATGATCCCTTATCATTGCCTTTATGTAGTCTTTCTTTTTTTATTCCGATGCTGAAATATTACACTATTTGTAGTAAAAAGCCATTTAAATTCAAATAGAAAATCAACATTTTGAAAATACATCTATATACTAAAGAACAATAGTAGTAAAGTGACTAGAAACCAATTAAAATGAAAAGAACGAGGGAACTAAACCCAGCAAAATATTTTGTTGCAAAGAAACAATTACAGAACAGCTTTTACTGATAAGTAACAAGTTCCACTTTCGGTTGCACAATATATTATTTTTGTTTGAAATTGTCCCAAAACCAACATGTTCTCATGGAACCTGTTATGAAATGAATTGCTACGTAACTGAATTACATATTCTGTTTTTTTGAGATTTCATTGATTTTAAATTGGGTGTTAGTTCGAAATACATTTTAAGTCCGATTTTTGAGTTTTTCTTAATAAATACCCTCTAAAAAATACTTATTTCGAATACGAATATTCATTTTCTGTTCTACGGAATCTGTGGTGCAACATGTTGTACATAATCGGTTATATAGAACCAGAAACAGAATAGAAAGTCGATTAAAAAAGAAACGATTCTAGTATCAATACCATTCGCAACAAGTTCTGAAAAATTTTCCTGGGAAGGAGCGAAAGTACCAAAAGGAACGAAAGGATCGAAATGAACGAAAGGAACGAACTAGTTCCTTTAGGTGAACGGAACGAAAAGGAACGATTCACCAAAAGGAACTAGAAAGTACAACTCTAATCATTATATGCACCCTCAACTTTACAAAGGGCTCCATAAGTTTGGCGAACAGAACGAGTATTTTGAAAATAAATTTGCAAGATTTGTAAACGTTGTTCATGTGTAGTTTTTACATGCTGATTTCCCAAAGTATACTAAAAGGAAGTCTATCACACTTCATTAGTATGACATCTAGATTTACATTTATACCTATCAGAAGTTCTATACGTCAAGAAAAATACCCCATACATACGTTATTTACAAATGTTTGCTAATGTTTCCTCTGATATACTATAAAAATTTAACCATTGTAGTATATAACCATATATGTAGTATATTATTACCGAATCGATCTCCTGAAAGGTAATTGAAAAATACATACCTGTAAATTAATTAAAAAAACAATTCACTGTTTTAGTCTGTGCAGCTACTATGTGTCCTCAACTGCCTGGTGTACGGACCCTTATTTGATACAGTTAAAAAGTTAACTATTATAGTTCGTGGGCAGTGCCACGGCACTTTTGACTTATTTAGTTCCAAATAGCCTGTTCATTAGGGCGGATCAATTTGTTCGCGTCGAAAAAAACGTGGTAATCGTATACCAGTATCGGAATGTACGATGAATTCTTAGAAAATTTCGCTAAGAAACTAAATGTCTAAAATAGAGTATACAAACATTCGCCTTTTTCGAAAGACCGGTTTCGGTTGTATTCGAAATTTACATTATTTCAGAAACTCGGTTTTCGAATACTTCCCAGTAGGAAGTGTCTTCAAGACATCCTCAAGGATAGATGCACGACCATAGTAAATCTCTGATGACATTTAGAGGACCGACCATACAAATCGTCGACGAAATTTTCATACTAGTGTCCGCTTTGTCATGCACGACCTGATGAGCGACAATGTCGGTCAAATTTTCGTTGATGCCTATACAAGCGACCTGTCGCCCACACAATCATGAACGACCTGATGGGTGACAATGTTGGTTAAATTGTCGTTAATGCCTATGTACGCCTTGAATTGTCATTCAAACCATATTAGTTTGACTTTATATATTCATTGGTGCCATCTTAAAAGATGGATTTTTGTTTGTTTTTTAGCTTTTTATTAGTATGACTAATTGTTACGACTTTTGGAAAACTACTGACCAAGAGAGGAGTGAAGGATATAAACTTTTATACGGCATTCACATTTATTCGACTTTTCAAAATATGAAATTTGATGTTTACTCGTCCGTTTAATAAACTAAAGTGTTTTTTACATCAGATTCCATTTTTTTCCTATTTTTCCGTTTATTTTGTTGAATGTGTTTGATGCACGACAACATTTGTATTTTGTCGGTCAGCTTGTCGTCAAACGAGTGTTTTGACAACAAGTACATCAATATTCCACATTTTTCTACCTTAGATTTGGTTGATTGTTATTGATGCATGGCAACATTAGTATTTTGTCGGTCGGCTTGTCGCCAACCGAGTGTTTTGACGACAAGTACATACATTTTTCACATTTTGTCTTGAGGACAGTGTTGGCGATAAAGTCGTGTATGACGGAACTTCCTACTGGGCCCAGTAGGAAGTGTCTGCAAGACACCCTCAAGGATAGGTGCATGACCATAGTAAATCGTTGATGACATTTAGGGGACCGTCCATACAAATCGTCGACGAAATTTTCATACAAGTGTCCGCTTTGTCATGCACGAACTGATGAGTGACAATTTCGGTCAAATTTTTGTTAATACCTATACAAGCGACCTGTCGCCCACACAATCATGCACGACATGATGGGTGACAATGTCGGTTAAATTGTCGTTGATGACTATATAAGCGACACGTCGCCTAAACAATCATGCACGACCTGATGGGTAAAAATGTCGGTCAAATTGTCGTTGACGCCTATGTATGTCTTGAATTGTCATTCAAGTCATATTAGTATGACTTTGTATATACATTGCTGCCATTTGAAAAGATGGATTTTTAGCTGTTTTTTTTAGCTTTTTATTAGTATGATGAACTTTTGGAAAATTTTTTTTTACGTCAGATTCCATTTCATAGCAACACATTTTTTTTCCTTTGATTTTGTTGATTGTGTTTGATGCATGACAACATTAGTATTTTGTCGGTCAGCTTGTCTTCAACCGAGTGTTTTGACGACAAGTACATACATTTTTCACATTTTGTCTTGAGGACAGCGTTGACGACAAAGTCGGGTATGACGGAACTTCCTACTGAGATGTATTTCGAATTACCAGACTATGAATTAGGCATAGAACTAATAAATATTTGGGTTATTTTTCGACCCGTTTTCATTAATTCCAGTGTTCAAATAATCAAGTACGAGGTCTTTTGATTTTAATATATATTGTTTTTATTTATTAATCCAATATTTCGCAATTATCTTGAATTGCATCTTCAGGGATATCTTGCGACACTAATAAGTCAAACTTACTTAACTTAATTTCCCTTTACACCCTATGAATGAGGTATGGGATAGCTTCTCGCGTTGTTGTTGTGAATTAACACGCTTTCTATTTTTAGATTCACAACTAACGGCACCTACTTGTTTTATCGACGAATGCGAACGTCACTGTTTGAGAAGCTCTTACTGGACACGCCGATTGACTCGAGACTTATACTGCGAAGTTTCTGTCAACAACATTCGAGGGGAGCCGACAATGAAAGAAATTTTTTTTTTTAGATGACTGGAGCCAATTTGAACCTGCGATCTCCCACATGGTAGTCGCGTGTTCTAACCACTATGCCACGGCCGGTCCCAACAAGTCAAACATTACAAAAAAAAAACGTTATACTGCTTGATTATTTGAACACTGGAACATAGAACTAATTTTTACGAACAATTTTGCATACCACTACGTGGTGGCAAATATTATACAAGTAATGAATATCACCTTTTTAGGTGATTTGGGTTCAGAAATGTTACGCACCAAACGCGATTTCTAAAAAATGTCAGATTTTTGTTTTTAATAATTGTTATTTTAAAAAACAAATATTTTCAATTGTTACACTGTAAGACGATTAAAACTTTTGGCCTCACCCATGATCAAACTGACCAATTCTGAAAACATAGCTCCAAAAAAAAAAAATATACGTATCTGCCAGTTTTTTCTAGATCATCTCATTTAAGCTTTTTCACGAGCAATTTTTTTGGAGCGATGATCCCATACAGCGACTTCTTACTGTTTGCTGAACTCTACGAGTTGTTAACAGATTTTGATGAATTTTTTTTTAATATGTTTCAAATGGCCAAGATTGGGTTCTGACGAAGTCCAAAATTAAAATTTGTCAACAGATTTTGATGAACTTTTTTTTAATATTTTTCAAATAGCCAGGAACAGGTTCGGACGAAGTCCAAATTTAAAATTTGTCAAAAATTAAAATTGCCACAAATTTAATTTATCATCAGATTTTGATAAACTTTCTAACATTTTTCAATTGGCTAGGAGCGTGTTCTCACCAGCCGTATTCAGCAAGAATATGTCTATGTTTAATGACTTGGCAACCCTACACATGAAAAAATTGATGTTATAATTTTTCTGATGATTGTTTTGGCATTAGATAATTTTATGACAGTTTTAATTTTTGACAAACCCGCTCCTGGCCATTTGAAAAATATTTAAAATAAAATTCATCAAAATCTGAAGACAAAATAAATTTGTGACAATTTGTGACAATTTTAATTTTTCACAAATTTTAAATTTGGACTTCGTCAGAACCCGCTCCTAGCTATTTGAAAAATATTAAAAAAAAATTCTTCAAAATCTGTTGAGAATTTTAAATTTGGACTTCGTTAGAACCCGCTCCTGGCCATTTAAAAAACAGAGTTCTGCGAACAGTAAGAAGTCGCTGTATGAGATCTTCGCCCCAAAAATTGAATTGATCATAAAAAACTTAAATGAGCTGATCTAGAAAAACTGGGAAATACGCATATTTTTTTTTAGCTATATTTTCAGAATCTGGTCAGTTTGATCATGGGTGAAAAATCGTGTCGTACAGTGTTATATGAAATAAATTTTAAGTTAAAAGTATGTGATGATTTACAAAATGGCAAAATGTCTTGCATATTTTAATTGCACGCTCTGCGCAGATGTTGCTCCGCTGAACTTCCTGAATCGCTGATAGTTTTTTGACCCAATGTCTGAGAAAACATTCATTTGCTTTTGGAAAGCCGGACAATGACTTTTGTAGTGTGGCGAAATTATTTTTGTTAAAAGTAGGATCAGAAAACCAGACGTTGCTCCAAGCATCACATATAGATTTTATTAGTTAATATAGTTAAGGTTTCAAGTGATAAAATGTATGTATTGCTGCGAGTTGGCAACCCTATAATTGAAATCACTTTGACAGATTTGTGAAGAAATAAAACAACAAAGCAAACCGTCAAAAACAGCTGGTGGGATAACGTAACCTTTGTAGGAAAACCCTGAATGGCTATATGAGCTAAAAAAAAAGTAATTGCGTTTGGTGCGGAAACTTTTTGAAAATACGAAAAAAAGAATAATGGGAGTTCATGCCAATTTTAAAAAGTTATATGCTGACTTTTTAAATCAATATAACTTTTTTGCTTATGAATAAAAGTTAACGATTTTTTCTCAATTCTTTAATAGTTCTTCAAGACCTTCAAATCTACATCAGAAAATTGTATGCATAGGTGGACTTTCAAGAATACAATGTAGAGAACCGCTGGAAGATGACGTCGTAGTTCAAATTCTCTAGCACACTTACAAAGCTGTTGTTAATACCTTTTTATCGATGCATAGTTTTTGACAATCGGTATATAAATAACGATGTTATGGGAAAACCCCCAACTCGTCTTAATGCACACGTCTTAAGGACTGTGACATTTTTTGTAGCTACCATGCAGCAAAACACAAATTTGGATGTGGATTCATCGTAGGCAAGAGACTTGATACCAATTCTCGTGGTTTAACCCTGTAAGTGACCGAATAGCCACTATTCGCTTCGCTAGTCAATATGTTTACCTTACGCTGGTTTGTGTACATTAGGTTGTCCCAAAAAAAATAAAAATTTGGATTTTCTCGGAAGATCTTTCCTAATTTGGATACTCATAAGGTAAAGTATTTTTGAGAATTTTATGAGATTTTTCGGAAGTGGTTTAGAGGTCGCGCAAACCGATTTTGTACCAAAAATCGAGCTTTTTTGACTTTTATTGAATTGTTCTTGAAAATTGCTAAAAAAAATCGATACTTTTTCGGCTTCTGAGTAAATATTCTTAAAGAAAATTTTCCGATCTTTAATTTTATGTACATAACTAATAAGTTTCGTCAGGGATTTTGCACATTTTGATACATTATATAACAGTTTTTCGTAAATTTTCAGCAAATATAAAAAAATGCTTTATAACTTTTAAAATTTGTATGAAGACTAAAAAAACTAATGATGCAGTTTAAAAGATTATGAAGTTTTAAATAAGTTAGCAAAAAAAAACAATATAATTTTCTCTTTCCGTTCTCCAGTTATACCCTTTTAAAGCTTTGCACCCATTGTATGAAATTTTTAGTACTACAAGATTTCGGCATCCGATTTGTTGTAAACTTTAGATTATGAGATTTGAAAATTTATTTATTGTATGTCAAAGCTTAGTTTTAACTGTTGTCAAGTTGTGGACAGCAAAAAAAGTAGCCAAAAAGCCGTTATCACTAGGTGACACTGATATGGCTCGAACTAAAATTCCTGATTTATTGGATTTGGGGAAATTGCAACCCTATTTATGGCAGATAGTCTATAGGTTTAAAGATAACAAGTCACAATACAATTAAAATTTTTGTAAACTGATAAGTGGAAGACGCTTGCTTGAAATTGAGAAGGTGGGAATCCATTGATAAAAAAAATGACCTTACACTTTTGAAACAATTGTATGATTACAAACGCTTTAATGAAAAAGTTGCACGCGAGACTCTGAAAACCTTTCTGGGTCATCAGTGGTACCTTTCCGAAAAGTTGGCTACCTTATCGTTTTTTGATGAACGTATAGATACGAAAACTTTGCGTTTAATGCTAAGAAACCTACATGAACCAAGTAATAACAACGAATTAGTGAAAGGAAATTTAGCAGAAGACATGATGTAAAAAAAACAAATTCAGTGTTTTATTACAAAAGCCAGCCTAACTTTTTTTGAAGCCTGCAACATTTCTACTGATTTTTTACAAACGGATCCAGAAAAATGGGAAAACAACAAATCATTTCAGGAAGCAAAACACAGAGTTCAATAATTGCAAGTTGTAAATGATGTCGCAGAACGTGGTGTGGCCTTGGCTAATAGTTATATCAATATCACAACTTCTGAAAGAGACTTTCAGAGTTTACTGCAGGGGGTAGAGCAGCATCGCAAGAACTCTAATAAATGATTTATAACAAATCTATTTTTCTTTGTTTTTAATATAATTGTTATGTATGAGTGATAAGTAACTATTATTTTATTTGTAAAAACATTTTCTAAATCCAATTATTTAAAGTTTAAAGCAATGCAAACCTAGTTCACACCTTATAGTATTATACATTGCATACAATGCGTACAAAGCTTTAAAAGGGTATAACTCGAGAACGGTGAGAGAAAATTCATTTTTTTCTGCTAATTAATTTAAAACTTCATAATCTTTTAAACTGCATCATTAGTTTTTTTAATCTTTATACAAATTTTAAAAGTTATAAAGCATTCTTTTCCATATTTGTTGAAAATTTACGAAAAACCGTTATTAAATTGTCAAAATGTGCAAAATCATTGCCGAAACTTATTATTTATGCACATAAAATTAAAGATCGAAAATTTTCTTTAAGAATATTGACTCAGAAGCTGAAGAAATATCTATTTTTTACCAATTTTGAAGCACAATTCAAAAAAAGTCCAAAAAAATTGATTTTTGATAAAAAATCAATTTGCGCGACCTCTAAACCACCTCCGAAAAATCTAAAAAAATTCTTAGCCTTATGAGTATTCAAATTAAGAATGATCCCCACCATTTTTTTTTAATGGGACACCCTAGTGTACTTGCCTCGACGAACGACAAAGATGAGGATCTTAAAGATGTATTCTATGACCGCCTGGAGAAAATATACGACCGCTGACCTGCATATGACATTCATTTGGGAGATTTTAATAGTAAAATAGAAAGGGAATATGCTATTGGTGTAGCAGTCGGAAAATTCAGTCTGCACAACAACACCTCTGATAACGCATTCGGACTAGTTAGCTTCGCGACCGCAAGAAACATGGTAGTCAGTGGAACCAGATTCCCGCATAAAGATATCCACAAGGCAACCTGGATATTTTACTTACTTACTTACTTAAGTGGCCAATTACAATTTACGAAACGTAGTTCATAAATTTAAGGCCTGAGTAATAAAGAATTCCACACGCTTCGGTCTTCTGCGTGTGTTCTCCAGTTAGTTCTACCAGATGATGGCACATCGCCTACCACTTGGTCCTTCCAACGGAGTTTGGGTCTCCCTGCTCTGCGCCGTCCTTCAGTATCGCCTTCAAACACCTTTCTCGCTGGAGCATTTACATCCATCCTGGCAACATGTCCCAGCCATCGAAGTCGTTGGATTCTGACTCATTTAGCTACGTCGATGTCGTGGTAAAGCTCATACAGCTCATGGTTCATCCGATGGCGAAACTGGCCTTCGACACAGATAGGTCCATATATTTTTCGGAGTACTTTTCTCTCGAATACTCCCATGTTTTGTATGTCCGTTGTAGTAAGCACCCATGATTCGGCAGCATACAACAGAACAGGTAAGATTAGCACCTGGTAAAGCTGTTTCTTAGTATTCCGAGAGAAGGTGGTGTTACTAAAGTGCTGCCGAAGTCCGTAGAAACATCTATTGGCTAGCACTATTCTCCGTTTAATTTCTTGGCTGACATTATTTTTCTTGTTGACGGAAGATCCGAGGTAGGTAAATTCGTCGACTACCTCAAAACAATAATTGCCAACGTTCAATTGCGTGCGTCCCCATCGAGAGGACTCTTTGTTCGTCGAAATCATTATTTTTGTTTTGTCCTCGTTGACCGCTAAACCCATTTTTGCTGACTCCTCTTCTAGTGATGAGAAAACTGCAGTAACATCCCGCAGAATTCGGCCAATGATGTCAATATCATCGGCATTGGCTAGTGGCATGTGGCTCTTGTGGAATATGGTGCCAGACATGTTGACACCAGCCTTTCTCATCAACTTCTCCATAACTATATTAAATAGTGTACAGGACAGGCTATCGCCCTGCCTGAGACCTCTTTCCGTGTTGAATGGTTTAAACTGATCCTTACCAATCTTAACCGAGGATTTGGTGTTGTCTAAGGTACATTTGCAAAGTCGAATCAGCTTTGCAGGAATACCAAACTCAGACATGGCCTCACAAAGCCTATTCCTTATCGGAGAGTCGAAGGCAGCTTTGTAGTCGACAAAGAGGTGGTAGGTGTCGATCTGCTTTTCATGGGTTTTTTCCAGGATTTGTCGTAAGGTGAATATTTGATCCGTCGTAGAATTGCCGGGTCTAAAGTCGCACTGATATGGTCCAATTAGTTTTTCTACAATTGGCTTTAGACGTTCACACAATATGCTTGAATGGACCTTGTACGCAATTGGTAATAGGCTTATTCCACGTTAGTTCTTACATTCACTACGATCTCCTTTCTTGTATATGGGACATAACAGACTGAGACTCCAATCCCCGGCCATGCTCTCCTCTTGCCAGATGTTCTCCATGAGTTGATGCATGCTCCTAATCAGCTCCTCCCCGCCAGCCTTAAACAATTCAGCAGTGAGACCATCGGCTCCAGCAGCTTTGTTGTTTTTAAGGCGGGAGATGGCCATACGTATCTCGCTCTGGCTCGGAGGTGGACAGTTAATACCATCGTCATGGATTGGAGCGGGGTCTTCTGGAGTGGTGTCAGTATCCAGTAAATTTCTAAAGTGATCTCTCCATATCTTCAGAACGTTATCCGGGTCCGTCACTAGCTGACCATCGCTGTCCTTGCAGGAGGGCAACCCTGTTCCACGCATTCTCGCTTTAACTCTCTTGTAGAATTTTCGGCCTTCCCCTCTACTTCGGAGCAACTCAGTGTACTCATCCTGCCTCTTCTTCAGCTCCTTCTTTTTTCTTCTAAAAAGACGAGTTGCCTGTCGTCTCTTCTCCCTGTGCCGTTCACGAACAGCTCGCGTTGCCATTGGCTGCAGTTTCGCCCTGTATGCAGCAACCGTCTCTCTCGTGGCATTGCGACATTCATCATCATACCAGGCATCTTCTTGAGACGGCTTTGAGTACCCAAGTACGCTTCTAGCAGCCCGTTCTAAGGAGTCGGCTATATTTTGCCACTGCGAGGTTATATTGTCAGGGGTTGGAGCATTCCGCAGCAGTTGAGTTAGGTGGTTGGAGTAGGCGTTTGCTAGCTCTGTGGTACGCAGTTTACCTATGTCCAGCTTTCGTTGTGCCTGGTTACGTATGTTTTTCGCCATGCTTAGCCTTGTGCGTACCTTAACTGCGGTAAGGAAGTGATCGGAGTCAATGTTAGCACCCCTAATCACTCGTACGTCCAGAACACTCGATGCGTGCCTTTTATCGACTACCACATGATCAATCTGATTCCTCGTCAATTGATCTGGAGATAACCATGTTGCCTTATGGTCAAATCTAGTGCTTCTAACTACCATATTTCTTGCCGCAGAGAAATCAATCAGTCTGATGCCATTGTTCGACGTTTCGGTGTGCAGACTGAATTTTCCGATGGTAGGCTCAAATGCGGTTTCCCTGCCTATTCTAGCATTAAAATCGCCTAGTACAATTTTAATGTCATGGCTCGGGCTACGGTCATATACATTTTCTAGGCTCTCGTAGAACTCATCTTTGTCCTCATCGCTTTTCTCTTCTGTCGGAGCATGGGCACATATAAGTGTTGTGTGGAAAAACTTTGTTTTGACTCTTATGGTGGCTATACGTTCACACAACGGGTTGAACCTTGAGACTAGGTGTCGCAGTCGCTTGCCAACCACAAATCCACATCCAAACTCGTGCTTGTCCGCATGGCCACTGTAGTAGATGTCGCACGTCTTCATGCGCGAGCACCCGTGTCCCGTCCACCGGATTTCCTGTAAAGCGGTTATATCAGCCTTGTATTCTTCGAGGACTTCCGCCAGTTGGATGGAGGCACCTGGTCTATACAGTGTTCTAACATTCCAGGTGCATATCCTTAAATCATGGTCCTTAATTCGTTTGCGGTGATCGTCAACATTTTGGGGGGTAAATTTTATTCTTTTCTTACTTCTTTTCATTGCAATAGTTTATACGTCGGTGGCGGGTTGCAAGCCCAGCGCACCACGTCGCAGTTTTCTCCTCCTGCCAGGATTTTATTACAGCCGCCCATTCTGGGTCAGACGCTGACCAGGGTACCGCTCACTCTGAGCAGACGTGCCTGGGTTTTAGGTTTCGCCCCTCACAGTTAGTCGTGCTCTGACGGGTGTCAGAGGCACGCTTCCAGGCGTCACCACGTGGAGGTACTCAGTCCGCAGTAGTACTACGAATACAGAGCTCTGTGAGTAGACTTGAAGTGCAATTGGCAAGGATCACTCTGGGTTTGCCAAGTTAAACCGATCAGAAGCTTTACCTTGCATCACACTCCCAACGCCCTGGATATCCCCTGATCAAAATACAAGAAACCGAATTGATCACATGGTAATTGGTGGAAGGCATGTCTCAAGCGTTGTGGACGTCACATGGAGCAAATATAGTCTCGGATCACCACCTAGTTGTGGCCAATGTACGCACGCAAGTAAGCAGTGATTAAATCGCTCGTAACCAAACGCAAAGGAGCTAAACATAACAAAACTGCATACCACCGAGAAAGCCAATGCCTACTCCCATAAACTCTCTCAATTTCTTCGAACCAACGACCCTAATTCGCATATTGCGAATTCTATGACCACTGCCGCAACGACCATACTGGGTTATGAAAAACCACGCACAGACAAGCTCTTGTACGATGAGGAATGTCGCAAAATTTCTGATGAAAAGGATGCCGCATACAGGAAAAAACCGCAGCCAATGCCAACGCTTGCAGTGACGGAGCGTTATAATGAGAAGAGCAGGGATTGATATTGAAAATTATAGGAAACTTGTTCCCAGGGAAATTTTTCAAAACTGGTTGTGAATGACATTGATACTTGAATCGTTTTTTTAATCGACCTTCTATTTTGTTTTTGGTTCCAAATAACCGATTATGTACAACATGTTGCACCACAGATTCCGTAGAACAGATAATTAATAAAACATAAACTTTTTTTTGCAATGACTAGACCTGACCATTAGAGTGTTAAAATTTATTAAATGTTTGGCTTTTGGAGATATTTATGTGCGATCGGACTTCAAATGACGTTACTGCTCAGAAAAAACAAAATGGGCCGTTTTTAGGGTGCGCGTACAGGAATTTTTTCTTGTGTCCCAGAATCGTTGTTGCCTAATCTTCAAATCGAGGGACTGACAAGTCCAACTTTTTTTTCGACCCTATCTACTGACCATTATAATTTGTATAAAGATTACAAAAAAACCAGTACAGAAATTTCAGTCAGGTAAACTGACTAATAAATACCACCACCCAATATAACATATTGTTTAAGTCTAGGGAGGTAGCAGAATGGGTGCGACAAACAGTAAGGTTTTCTGAGGTTTTGCCTCAATACAATATAAATTAACTGACCAAATTGTATTATCCCCCAGGTGCCCAATTGGAAGTTATGTGAGAAATATTAATTTTCAAAAATAGATCATTTTGTATGGGAGGTACCAGAAGGGGTGATCCGATATTGTCCATATTCATTCCTGGTTCATATTTTCATAACCGTATAACTTACGCATAATTTGACAGAATTCAGTGTACTTACAAAAAATATATTTATGTAAAACTATGGGAGTGAGTTCGGTCATTTGTATGGGAGGTACCAGAAGGGGTGTGTCAAATAGTTAGGTTTTCTGGCGTTTTGCTTCCTATAACAATTTAAATTAAACGACCAATTATAGTTACCCCCAAGAGTCCGTTTGGAAGTTATTGTAGAAAAATTAATTTTCCAAAAATAGGTCTTTTTGTATGGGAGGTACCAGAAGGCGTGAACCGATATAGTCCATATTCATTCTTGAGTCTTATTTTCATAACATCAACCTCAAAATTTGAGTGAATTCAGTTTACTTAAAAAAAGATATGTATGTACAACTATGAGGGTATGGCAAAGGTTTCGGTTTTCTAAGGGTTTGTTTACTTTTGCAAAATAAATAAACTGACCTAATTCAAATATCCTACGATTGTCCGTTTGGAAATTATGAAAGAAATATAAAGTATCTAAAAATAGGTAATTTTGTATGGGAGCTACCAGAACCATTACAATTACCATTAGTTCGTTTTGAAAAATATTAATACTGGTAAATTTTCATACCGATCCGTTAAGGTGTACTCGAGTTATCCTGCTGACCAGCCATCCAGCCAGACAGACGGACATAGCTCAATCGTCTAAAAAAGTCTTAAAACGAATTTGGTCTTAAGATACTTGGGGTGTAATTCGTCTCCTTTAATGCGTTACACTTTTTTTCGTATCAAATTATATATACCCTCATCCCTAAGGGTGAAGGTATAACAAGATCCAATTTGTGCGTAAATGAAACTTTACATCCATCTGATCATTTTTAAAGCGAGTTAAATCGAAGTTCAAATATATTTCGAGTTAGGACCAACTTGAAAACCAATTACATTTCAAAAAACAATTTCAAACGATAATAATATATTGTGCAACCGAAAGTAGAACTTGTACCCTATCAATAAAAGCTATTCTGTAATTGTTTCTTTGCAACAAAATAAAGCCCTAAAGCCAATTTTAGCGAATATGATTGGACCTTATCAGTGTGGCTTTAGACCTGTGATTATTGAGGACAAAACCAAGTTAGATTTTGGAAAACTATTTGGGGCATAGTTTTGACTCCTTTAGGGGCACCATTTGATTTCTAGGGGAAATCAGAGCTGTGGGAGCAAATATTATGAAAACATTGGGAAGGAAATATGACTGGTGGTCGTTCAAACATTTTACCCCTCTTTGTGCTACTCCGGAGCAGTTGCGGCATTGATGTGGATTTTTTTCCCTTCCAAACCAACTTTGACCACGATGCGCTTTTTTTTTGCAACCAAACAAAATATGTGGTATTTCGTATCCAAATCTTGTTACTTAGGATCTTTGTACAAAACTGTTGCAACCCTAACGTGCAAATACATTTTTTAACAAAAATTATTAAGAACACAAATAAAACTGATAGTTTTTTTTAAGATATTAAATTACATGACCGTTCTCAACTGTTTCAGAGTAGTGTTTTAAAGAAAAACGTAACCAAACCTAGACCAAATGGCTTAAGGTAGAATAGCGAAGATGGGGTAGAGTATTTATTTTAGTGAGTAGTTGTGCGCTCTGAATTTATATAAAAATGGTACCATCACCCAGATCAAATGCCTAAAACTAGAAATGCGAATATTGGGGCTAATATTTATTTTATGGAGCAATTACGAGATATTATGGAATTTCGGAAATAGGATGAAACTGTTACCATCACCCAGACCAAATAGATGAAGTTGGAATCGGGACAATTAGATTTAACATTTATTTTATAGGGCAATTGTGAAATAAAAAGGGATTTCTTGAGATAAAGAGGGGAAAAGTGTTATCATCGTTCAAACCAAACACCTAAAGGTACAATCACCCAGTACACCAACAAAGAAAGTAATATGTCTGTCAATCGTAAATATTCATCAACTCATGGACATGGTATTACAATGCAATACGTTCGAATTTTTCTATAAACAAAACATCGAGAGGCGGAAGACGATAGAGATGGTTAAGAAAATAGTCACCAATTGATAATTTTATGGTAAAAATTTGGAACACTAAAAAATGTATGGTTCTAGAGATTTTAACTTATCAAACATTTTGGTTTTGATTCATTAAATAAGCTTAATGAAATCCCGGTCGCACACTAAAGGTGATACAGCTCACTTCTTAGGAGTGATCAATAACCGATGAATAAACCGATCTACAAAGAAAATAGGAGATCCATTTAAATCCTATTTTTTACGATTTTTTTTTGTTATTTATAAATACTTGCAAACAGGGCCGTAGCCAGGGGGTGGCCACAGGGGCCAAAGCAACAAAAATTGGCAAACATCAGGTCTTACGCTTATTGAACAAGTTCAGGTGAATGAAGAAACTTTTAAATTGATAGATAACACAGTGCAACACATTTTTTCGGGGGTGAACCAAACCAATATCAAACGATAGCATTTGACGTCAGTAACAAAACCCTAAACTCCATTTTGCTCCAATACGTCGCAAATTTTTTTTTACAGTGGTTTAAAGTTTGATTTTTTTAGTCAAAAGTCGAATCAAAGAATATGAAAAATCATCTGTAAAAATACGTTTGGGGTATTTCATGTCTTCGAATACTTATATTAAAACAATCAGGGGAACATTTTAACCCTCCAGATCCCACCCGTATAGGACATTTTTGGCCCAATTTTGAAAAACTATTTAGAAGTCAACTTTGGACGGAGGTCAAGGATTAGAATATTCTATAGAAATATTCTCCGGAAAACTTCACAAGGAGTCACCGAAGACAAATAACCTCTATGAGTCAAAGGTTCCAAAATAAAATCAAAATTAAATGAAATGTGAAAATGAAATGTTAAAAAGTCTATTATCAGGCAACGCACTTTTTCGGGAGTGAACCAAACCAAAATTAAACAATAGCATTTGACTTCAGTAACAAAACCCTAAACTACATTTTGCTCCCAATAAGTCACAATTTTGGTTTACAGTGGTTTAAAGTAAGATTGTTTTGGTCAAATGTCAAATAAAAGAAAATGATAAATCATGTGTAAAAATAGATTTGGGATAGTTCTTGACTTCGGAGACCTACATTAAAATTTTCCGGGAAATATTTCCTCGAAAATATTTATTTCTATTTTATTTTACTCAACATTTGTGTATGTAAATTTACCAAAACTATTAACAAAGTCTGAATTTAAAATAATATTGTTTTTTTTTTAATTTTTAAGCTGTTTTTTTATTTTTAATAAAAATATTTCTAATTCATATGAAAAAAATTGTATGACTTTAATTTTTTAGGGCATGTTTTTGTTGATTTTTAGGTCATATTTCGCCATTTTTTAGGTCATATTTTATGCGCATAAAACACGATTTTTAGGGCATATTTCCGGTTGCCCTGATCATCATATTATATTGTAAGGTGAAAGACTCTTTTTATCTTTTATAGTTTTTTATAACTTTTTTATGATATATGTAGATAGGTTCGGCAGAATTTATACAGATAGACAATTTTTTGCACAAAAAAGCTATCATGTCAAAATGCTGCAGATATTGACAAATTGACAGAATTCTATCGAAGTGAATTGACAAAAGAAATTATTAGAGATGACTACCGAGAATTAATAGAGCTTTCGATAATATTTTTTGGTGGAGACACAGAGAAGAAATTCAAAATTCGACCGCCAGGTGCCATGCACCTGGTACCATAAATGGCGAGAGCAATTTATTCGTTAAAAATATCATTAATTAGTTCCCAAATCACAATTTCGAACAAGGATAAGTCTGCTCTGTTGGACGTCTGTTTATTCATCGTTACATTCTATGTAAGGCCTTGGCTGTAATGTACATTTGCGGTAAAAGCACCTCACCAGGATTTGAACTTTTTAAAGAACCTGAAGGCTTACGAAACAATCGACAAATTATATTCCTGATCTACCTTAGGAAACTAAAATAAAAATAGTTGCTAACTTAGCTGTAGACAATCCATCACCTCATGGTAAGCGCTACATCCCATCGAAAGAGAAACTTCTTAGTCCACTTACGGTTAGTCTGACAAATAAAAATGTAAGTTCGGCTTCATTTTTTGTTCTCTTTCTATATTTTCAGAGAAAAACATCGACGACTTTGTTTCAAACAAAAGCAAGGCTTTCTTCAGTTAAAGAAGCTTTCATGACTTATTCACTGTTGAAGAGGAACAAAAACAATTTTTATTACGTTGTGTACAGGAAACCCGACAGATATATACTGACTGTAAAAATCAAACTTTGAAAAGAAAATTTAATAAATAATGTCCATTTACTGACAAATATTTAATATATGTACGTTATTTACTAAATGTATGTTAGTTCTTAAAGTCCCTTAATAGCTCCCATACTAACATTTATGTCTAAAGTTTGACGTCAAGTCGGCACCGGTTATCGTTATGCGATCGCCACAATATTTTTAAATTTTCGTATTTTTCGTAATTCAAAGAAAAAAAGATTTTCCTTTGAAGCTTGGAACACCCTAATGTCTGTCTTGCACCAACTGAGTTCATTTTGTATGGAAGGGTACTTAGTAAAAAGTCTCTAAATTATCAAAAATCTCAGAAGAATTCATAATTTCTAATGGGTCGGGTAAGCCTCCTAGTTTCTTATGTTTTACATATGAATACAAAATATTAAAAGTTAACTATTATCAACGTCTTGAGGACTTTCTTTTATATATTACTAGATGATCCGGAAAACATTGTTTTAACTAAAATAATTTTTTTTATTCCAAGACTTGTTATTTAAATGTATTTCAATACACCTAATAACTGTTTCAATAGGAACGAAATAAAATGATTTAATAAATGTGTTTTCATCGTTCGGTTGAAGATCTATTTATTATTCAGCTCATTTATATCCTCAGACAAAGAATACAGCGGTCTCGAATTTAGACAGGCTTCTATGGATGCGAGCAACGTTGAAAACTCTTCAAAGGTATACTTGAGCTGACCTGACGATTTCTTGAGAAGAGTTTTAAGGCTTTTGACGCCTGCCTCCCAAAGGCCCCCCATGTGTGGCGCTGCGGCGGGTATGAAATGCCAGGACAACTTTTGATGACCATATTTAGTTACAGCTTCATCTTTAAGTTCTTTAACGTGAGCAACGAAATTCGCATCGATCTGTTTCGCTGAGCCGACAAAATTTCTTCCATTATCGGAGAAGATTTTATTTGGACAACCACGTCGGGCTACAAATCGAGCTAATGCCGCTAAGAACGCAGGAGTTGAAAGATCGCTTACAGCCTCCACGTGAATGGCCTTCGTCGAAAAACAGACGAAGACGCAAACATAGCCCTTAGTGATTTTAGTATATCTGCCCGTGAAACTTTTAATTTCAAAAGGGCCAGCTAAATCCACACCTGTATTAGTAAAGGGCCGACTAAATGTGGTTCTTTCTTCGGGAAGTGCGCCCATAATTTGGTTCAGAAGTTTTTTACGCTCTAAGATGCATGCTTTGCAGTTATTAATACATGTCTTAATGAGATTTTTTGCTTTGATGATCCAGCATTCCTGGCGAATAGTGTTCAAAACAAGTCTAGGGCCACCATGATGGACCATTTTATGAACGAATTCTACGTATAAGCGAGCTAAGCGACTGTTATATGCAAGTATTACTGGGTGACGTTCATGGTAAGAGAGACTTTTAGTAGAACCTAGACGGCCATTGGCACGAATGATACCATGTTTGTCCAGAAAGGGTGTAAAGTAAGAATGGGGCTACGAGTGTCAATTTTCTTTCGATTATGTAGACAATTGTACTCCTCTTCGAAGTGATCCTTTTGTGATAACAAAAAGAGCCGATTTCGTACAAAAGACAACTCATGAGCCGAAATTTTCAACGATTCATATCGCACAGAATCTTTTCCAGTCGCTCTTGTTCTATTGACAAATCGAAACATGTATGCGATCACATGCAATGCTCGAGCCAAACAAGAAAAACGATCGAGAATATCTTCCTTTTCCGTCGATTTAGCAATACAGTAGTTATCGGATATAAGAACATCTTTTATAAGAAACACCCGCGTATAAGAATGTTTATTAAAGTACAGGACATTAATTTTCTTTGTACTATAATTGCTTATAAGAAAAAATGGCATATAAGAAACAAATTTCTTGTATTTTTTGAATTTCTTATATCCGTTATCTACTGTATGAATCTGTACTCTTTTCATCTCCTCTACAGTTTCAAAGTGCGTAGAGCTACAGGGCCACTGTGATCTGTGTTCACTTAGCCAATTAGGACCGTGCCACCATAGATTATTTCCGTTTAAGTCACTATGAATCAGGCCCGGGGTTGCTAAATCGGCGGGATTATGGTTGGACTGCACATGATGCCAGTTTTCATTACCAACCTTTTCTAATATTGTGCCGACTCTGTGAGCGACGAAGGTTTTCCAAGTTACTGGTGGTTTTTTGAGCCAAGCCAGAACGATCGTTGCGTCGAAACCCAATTCCAACACCAGCGTCCCTAACAACACCAGTACCGGTAAGTCTCAAGCACGGTAGACTGGTGGCCCAAACATTGGTCCTTCTACCGAGAAAAAATTTATTGAAAGTAGCTCAGAGTTTTCGAAAATAGAATTGTGGCTCAAAACAATTTTGTGGTTCGAAATTTTTGAGGTTAGTTAACCTAGAAAATTGAAGGTCGGTTCAGTGCAAAGTTGTTGCGGAGTCGTCGCCATTATTGTAGTCCGTTACACAATATTCGCAATCGTATATATATAAGAGTTGGTCGACCAACGCGGGAAAATCATTGTTGTTCAATGCATATATATACCGTACAGAAAGGAATTGTTTGTGGTCTAATGTACAATAATGCATATAATTTGAAAGAAACTGTTATTTTTTTCTCTCGCTCGTTTGTTTATGGATATATTGAAATGCTAAGAAACTTGTTGTTGCTCCTGTCGTGTATTTACGTGATCAGTCGAAAAAGTTAATTTTAAAGAAAAATTCGTGGCTCGGTACAATACTTCGGGACACATAAATCGTTTGCAGCCCTTATCATTTGGTCTTGAGACATTGACGGTGCACCTATAGAGCCACATCTAATAAATAATTTATTGATACATAATCTAAGAGATATTTTGGATGCTAAGTGCACATTAGTGTGAAAACTCTGTGAGCGACGAAGGTTTTCCAAGTTACTGGTGGTTTTTTGAGCCAAGCCAGAACGATCGTTGCGTCGAAACCCAATTCCAACACCAGCGTCCCTAACAACACCAGTACCGGTAAGTCTCAAGCACGGTAGACTGGTGGCCCAAACATTGGTCCTTCTACCGAGAAAAAATTTATTGAAAGTAGCTCAGAGTTTTCGAAAATAGAATTGTGGCTCAAAACAATTTTGTGGTTCGAAAATTTTGAGGTTAGTTAACCTAGAAAATTGAAGGTCGGTTCAGTGCAAAGTTGTTGCGGAGTCGTCGCCATTATTGTAGTCCGTTACACAATATTCGCAATCGTATATATATAAGAGTTGGTCGAGCAACGCGGGAAAATCATTGTTGTTCAATGCATATATATACCGTACATAAAGGAATTGTTTGTGGTGTAATGTACAATAATGCATATAATTTGAAAGAAACTGTTATTTTTTTCTCTCGCTCGTTTGTTTATGGATATATTGAAATGCTAAGAAACTTGTTGTTGCTCCTGTCGTGTATTTACGTGATCAGTCGAAAAAGTTAATTTTAAAGAAAAATTCGTGGCTCGGTACAATACTTCGGGACACATAAATCGTTTGCAGCCCTTATCATTTGGTCTTGAGACATTGACGGTGCGCCTATAGAGCCACATCTAATAAATAATTGATTGATACATAATCTAAGAGATATTTTGGATGCTAAGTGCACATTAGTGTGAAAACAGATTTGTTGACAGATTTGTTTAACGGATTTGTCTAATATTTTCGAATAATTGAATAACTTTCGTAAAACTTTAAAGGGAACTTTAAGAACACAGTGGCACAATCTTCTCAAATTAAGAAAGTTTTAAAACCAGTGGTCCCCAAACACAAAAGAAAACAAAATGACTTCGTTCGAAAAATACGCGCAGGCGGCCGATGAAATACTGTCCGTCGAAGCTCAGCTCGGGGAAGAAGACTTTACAGACTATTCCCTTGAGGCTTTAGAGTTTGAAAAACTTGAGCTAACCAACAACAGGTGCCGGCGCGTTTGCCTTACGTAGAGGTGGCGGAGCTGTTGGAAATCCTGCCAGCGCTTGTGCCGGAGCGATTCGGACGGTTACCGGCGCTTGTGCCGGTGCACAGTGTGAGATTTAGTCAATCTAGCGTCTCAAAATTTATTTTAATATGAAGTTTTAGAGATATCGACTTGAAATTTGGCACGATCGTTAAGGAGATTATAAGCTTCAATATGGTGAAAGATAACTAGTTCCAACTAGTGTCAAAGGGGACTAGTTCCGAACTATCCTCAAAAATACTAGTTGGGGACAATTTTTTTTACACATTTATATTCAATATTTCTTCTTTTTTTCTCTTCTAACTAAAACTTGTCGATATATTGATATAAGTACCCACATACAACCATTTCTATAAAATGCTTCAAGTTTCGAACTTTAGTTTTCGATGATTCTTTGCAAATGAGAAAAATAAAAAGTTAATGTTGTTTCAATGTTAAATTTATTAATATCTAAAACATTATAAAGAGGAAAAACTAAAAAATTCGACGAAAGTTCTTAAAAGAATGGAAAATGTTCAAAATAAGATATTAATCAAAAACCAAAATAAAGAAATTATATACAAATTATACAAAAGTAAAAAGCAAAAAGTAGAAATAAAAAAAAATAAGGAATTTATACAAAAATAAAAATTCCAGAGTGCTGCAAGCAAAGTTTTTTATGCTAAATTATCAAATTCATCATTTAGTTGGGTGTCAGACAAAAGTGCAATGACCTCAGAAGGTAAAGTAGAACGCTTGGTTTTTGGGGGCAAACGTAAACTTGCAATCAAAGGGTCTAACGTGATAAGCAACCTATGCAATAAATCTATGTTGGTGTCAACTCGGGACGTTTTTCTTGTGAACAGTTCGCGATACTGTCTCGACTCTTTATTGCGTGCTTCTTGCGCTTCTTCAGAAAAGTTTCCTATGGGAAGAATGCATGAAGATATTGACTCTTTGCATTTCCGTTTTTGTATACTCGAAGCACTTTCAGCAAACTCTTTTTCTCACTTTCCGCGTTGCGAAATTTGTTTTGAAGTTGATGGTGCGTGATCAAGAGCAAAATCAACAGCAGAAATTTTTGAACTTATCCAAATAGCATTGTCATGCATAAATCTTGCTTTATCACAGTGAGATTTGCTCCATCGCGGTTGAAATTGGAAGCAAAGCATTTTTATACGATCTTTAATTTTGGTATCGTCAATATCTGGTCCAAAAATTGATATAACGTGCTTTTCGACCGCTTCTGTTTTTTCTATTTTCACCTTGCTCAACCAAATCCAAAATAGCTCCTCTCGCGATATTTCACTCATACTAAAAAAAGGCAAAAAATGGGCAGGATTTTATTTTTTAAATTTGTTTTGGGCACATTAACAAAGATTCTGCTGGCATTCCCATCACGGAACTCCGTGGGACTTGGAAGTTCTAGTCTATCAAAAATTTGAAAGCTTTAAAATTTGTCTTACCTTTTAGGTGGTTATAAAACAATTTTTTTCAAAATACTTGAGTGCAAAAATAAATATTGAATAAAACAAAAATTTTAAGTTTAAGTAATAACCTTTAATACAAAAAATATTTTAGGCCAAAAAAAACACTCACAACTTCGACCTGATCACTCAAACTTTTGTGATCAATGCAAGCTTGAAAATCAATTGTTTCATGCTATGAAATTGCTCGTGTTTGATAGCTGTTATCACGCCAATAACATTTTTTTATTCTCTTTTGTGTTTGTTTTCGTAACAATTGGGGTCTCTTCTCACGTTAAAAAAAATATGAGCGAGTTACGAAAACATTTTTTTTTTAATTTCAAGATGCCAGATTGATTAAATCTCACAGTGTGCGGTGTTGTTGCTGAACCTGCCGGCGCTTGTGCCGGAGTTGTCGACAAACCTACCGGCGCTTGTGTCACAAAAAATGGACCACTTTGGTCAAGGAAAACCGCCCGTAAAAAGACCGCAAAATACAAACACCCGATTTGGCTTTAATTTAAAATTTGTATTTGTATGGCGGGAGCGAGTAAGGTTGGCTTCTTAATTTCACAAAACTTTTACAACGAGTCGTATGAACAGACCCAACCACAACAAATTGTAATAGAATGACATTCGTTGTGGTTGGACGGCATTGCCAGAGCCAAATTCAGTAATTTGCAATTAGGGTACTCGCAATCCGTTGCAAATCACTGTTTGGGCCACTATAAAAATGGAAGTTATTGGGTACTATAATAGTGGCGTAAACAATTGATAATAGAATTTGTTTTACAAGAGTTGTGTGAAATGGATTATGTTGACAGCTGGCAGGGCGGATAGCTATTTCGATAGTTGCCAAACGATCTCATCAGCACCATTAGCTGTGCCTTCTCAACTCATTATCACAACCTTAAGTGTAAAAAGCTTCAAGAAACCATTGTGAAGCCCCAACACACCGGTGCGAAAATTGTATCAACGACGACCACACCTCAACATAATCCACACAAGCTTTTGTCTATGCTTTGTCCATCGGACAAAATTGCATAGAATTGTTTTCGGCAACATATACCAACCCAGTGTTCGTATGCTCTTGTTTTGTATTGTTGATCTGTATGTTTAAATAATGAATGTGTTTTCATCGTTCGGTTCAAGATCTATTTTATGGTAATTAATGGTACTTTTTTAATTATTGTTCGACCTTCTATAAACTTTGCTATAATTTAATTTATTACTTGAGCTCTTTGTGTTTTGAAAATGTCTATTTATTATTTTTTAAAATTTCGATATTTTGTGCTTCATCTAAGAACATCATTAGGAAAATTGTAAACAAACATAATAAAAAACAACAAAACAAATTTGTATTCTACAAAAGCGTCATCAAGAAACATCGTACTTTTAATTTGCGAAAAAATGTATAAATAAATCTAAGACATAAAATATATCGACCTGCTGTTTCGTTCGTTAATAACACACTGACTAGGGTGTTCCTTATATGGGATTTTTGGGAATTTCGTTAAAAAAAAGTTATTAGTAGAGAAGGTGGACATCGAGCTCCACCTCCCATTTGTTATTTACCAAATTACGAATATGTTGTGCGAAATTTCGCATCGGTAGTTAGACCTTAGAGTGTGCCGCAAAGAGGTCAAAGTTAGATTTTTGTGTTAAAATCAGTTTATCCGCTGAATAATTTCCTGTTTTAGATAGATGAACTAGTAATATGCCGTTGAATAGGTGAAGCGGCGACCTATAAAAGCATATGTTTGAACTTATCATATCTCTTATAGATATCGAGATATTTGATGCAAAAGTGGGGGTATTTTTGAAAAAAAAATTAACAAAAAATTTTGAAATTGTATTGCTATGTGTATTATTGCAGACCAACAAATATTTCAACAATTTATCATATATCAGGTCAATGTTTACATGAGCAATTTTCAATATCTCTATCAGTTTCCGAGATATCAGGCGCTAAAAACAGTTTTTTTGACATTAAATATTGCATTAACTAATACATCTAAACTTTGATCTCTGGTTCCATCCGCATGCACTTTGTGTCTTCTTTCTAATGGCACCAAGATCATTGATATCCTATGCTTCTTTTTAGGAGATATTCAACATTTTACACACCAACATCGTTAATTATTGTTCTTATTTTGTATCTTGAAATTTTGATGTCAACAGTGGTTTGTTTACGCGAAATGTTTTTAATATTGATAATTATTTGTACAATTATGGTTATGTAAATATTTCAAATTATGTAATCCATAAGATTGCTGTTGTGTTATAGTTGTTAAACCCGTATTTTGATCCGGGTATTAGAAACTCGGTTCTAATATGTTGAATTTTATATTTTTAGAAGTATATAGTAGGTCTGGGGATATACATTCTGCATATAAAAACTTAATTTCTTACATCAATAAATATTTTTAATATTTTGTATCAACCTTTTTAGTTTTATTTAAAGATTAAATTTTAATCGGGCTTTCAAGGTCACTTTGATGTCAAATTAAAAGATTAGTTTCATCATTTATGCATCCGACGTTTCGCTGGGATTCTTTCCAGCATCTTCAGGGATGATATTTTTTTAGATCTGGCAACCATAATTAAAAAGAACAGAAATGGACAACAAGTTATAATCAACTTTGTAATTTAACGTTCACAAATAACTTACATATAATCTTTGTCAATTTTCTTTACATATTTGTCAAGTTTTTGTAGTTATATGACACCATTACAGCACAACATAAAACACAAAACTTCAAATAACTGCAAAAATAATTAAAAAATATCACAGTAAAAAATTTCCTTAACGCTATGTATCACAGTTGGAATATAACTAACTTAATGCTAAGATGTAGCTTGCATTGGTGTTTTCCTTATCTTCTTTTCTGTTTATTGCACTCTTCGCTTTTTGTTGTATATGTAAACTTTCCAATGTATATCTTTTATTTTCTCTCTTTTCTCTGTCTATTATTCGCACATTATCTAGATCAGCTGTGTGGCCTGTTTCAAAACAGTGATATGCAAGCGCTGTTGTTTGTTTTTGTCTCCTTATGTCCATCTCATGCTCACTAATTCTTGTAGATAAGCTTCTCTTTGTTGTCCCTAACAACGTTACTTTGTTGTTTTTTGTCTATTTTGGTTTTTGTTTGTGTAAATAGTGTAGCTACCCAGCAAACCATTTTCTCCGAATTCGGTCAGATGTCGGACAGAAAGTCTGCACAAGTTGCCGATTCTGATGCCGAATTCTGTCAGCATTCTGTCCGAAAGTTGTATGGGTGGTTGACAAGAATTCGAACCGAAATGTCTGGGAAATTCGGAAACTTGTTCGGACTTTTCGGTCAGATATCTGAGGGAAATTTCGAAGGGACTTTTGGATTTTTCTGAAGTAACTCTGGCAAATAATCCGAAAATTGCCAGTAATATCTGACAGTATACGGATATTTTTTACGAGAATTCGTGAGATTTTCGGACAGAATTCTGAATAAATGTACGAAAATCGTCAGAGATTTCTGTTATTCTTCTGGTTTTTTATTAATCCCATTTATGCAAAAATTCAAAAAATATTTTTTCTTTTATTTATTTTTAATAACAATAAAGAAAAAAAAAATTTCTGCCAATAGATTTCACAAGTACTTCAGCATCTTCCTTCACTTTTTTGCCAGAAGAGACGCCATTTCTTTTCTTATTTTACCTTTAAATTGTAACACACTTTTCGCGACGTGACGTCTTTATCTATTGACTGCACAATTTTAACTGATAATAGGGATGAAAAACACCCATTGGAATGCGCAACGCACTTGACAAACAACAACCAAAAACCCCGTTTTAGAAATTCCTAAATTGGTTTTCTTTTGTTATTGTTGTTTGTCAAGAGAGAACAAAACAAAAAATGCCCTAGATACAGGGTTCTCTTGTGGGAAGAAGAAGAACAAAAAACTCCCTTTCGATAATGTGCAGACAAAATCGTTTAATGAGTATAAAAATTTAGAGAACGTGCAGACTTGGCGCACAAAATTCGGAAGAGTGTGCAGAAAAACTCGGCTTTATTTCTGAAGGCATTTATGACGATTTCGTTCATTTTCGGCAAATTTTCTGATGAAATGTAAGAGAAATATCTGATGTACTACACGTCGGAACTTTTGGTTTGCTTTGTATGGTTTGGTTAGGTTTGTGTGCGAGAGATATTTGTAGGTCGTTTATTATCACTTGTATTGATTTATTCTCCGTTAATTTAGGTACGTATGGGATGCTAAAGTATTTGGTGTTGCCAGATGTTCTGGTTTGGTTTGGATGATTTCCCCGTTCATTTGTTATTTTTCTTCTTATTAGATTATGTACTAAATGTGGGGGAAAGCTATTTTTTATTAAAATGTCCTCTATCGTGGTTACGTTTTTAGTAATAAATTTATTATCAGACAGTGATAATACTTTATTAATAAGGTTGTTTGCCGTATTAATTTTCTTACATGAATGAATATTGTTGCAGCTTTTTCATCACAAAACCACTGTTGACATTAAAATTTCAATTATTATGAAAATGGGCGCTCAAAACAAAATGCATATCGTGATTTTTTCGGTCAATTAAATCGTCCAAATGTGCGTACAATCGGACAAATCGTGCAAAAAATTTTAGTGTGGCTGAAGAGCCGTCCACCTCAACTCGTCGTCGTGCATTATGCATAAAGACTTGCATTTACACGCTTACTAGGTGCAATTGACCCAAGAACTAAAACCCTCTTTCTGCATTTGGGCAAATGATAATTCAAGAGCGATTGTCGAAAAATCAATGCACCCACAAAGAGTGACTGTTTAGTGTGGTTTATGGGCTGGTGGCATCATCGGGCCCCTTTCTATCCAAAATGAGGCCGGTTAGGCAGTTACTATGAATGGTGTTCGCTATCGTGAGATGATAACGAACTTTTTATGGCCCGTTTATTGAGTCGATTTTCGATTTTTTCCATACATGGCACCGACAAATGATACATTTATGTATGTGTGTAAAATTTTAAGCTTATGCTATAGCATTCAACCGATGTTCTTAAGGTGTGGTCCATCCATTCCGCCCCCTTACCAATATTGCAAATTGACTTATTCTTACAATAAGTGACTTTAAATTATGTGTGGATGCAATATGATCAAGTCAAACACTGGCGGGATTAGATTATTAGGCGTGGCCTCCGCATTGGAGCTAATTTATTAAAGTGCGGTATCTGAAGTACTAGATTAGTAGGCATAGAAGAACTAGAACTATTGTGCGAATGCTCAGGAAATTTGGTTTGGATTCAATTAATATCCGTATACGTATTCTAAAGAAAAAGGACGGGATTTGAATTTTTGTGTGGAACAGCAATATGCGTGATGAATCCATAAATGGGTGGTCCTGCCCAATTCTGTTTTCCAAACGCAAAGGCTGGAGTATTATAGCACCAATCGTCTTGATATTTGGTATGGAATTATTTGACATCAGTGGGGCAAGTGACCGAGATCTACGACGGAAAAAAGTCGAATATTCACGAATTGAAATATTTCTCAAATCTTCATCTATTACAGGTAGAACAACGGCATACAACACTGTAATATAAGCAATTATAAATGAGTGTGGAGGATTTGATTTCCTGGATGTACCCATCGGGTTTTATATCGTTGATTTTGACAAATTTTTGATAGCAAAAAATGGCGGTGCGCAAAATGACCCCAAGAAAAATGACCCCAATTTTAAAATGCAATTATGCCCCATTTTTAGGACAAAATTTCAAAATGAAAAATAACCACAAAAAAATAATGAAAAATTGCCCCATACGAATGAATATATGCCCCAAAAATATTTTGGGGCATATTATCATATAATAATTTATTACTTTGGGGCTTTTATGCATTATGAAAAATAATCCCAATTTGAAAAAATGAAAAATTTACGCAAAATTTTCGAACAAACGAAAACCATTGTTTACAAATAGCATTATTTATTAAGTAAAAAACTTTAAATAACGTCAACAAAACTCCGCTCTACAATAAGGACACTAATACTTTACTTCATTTACCTGTGCATCTGCAACTAGATAGATCTTTAATAAAAACTTGTTAAGATTATTATTTGAGTTTAAAAAACGAAAAGCAAATAGAATATTTTAGAATAGATCGCGCACAAAAATAAAAATTTTGATATACTTATGTATAAATAACGGAATATAAACATTTGAATAAAATCGCACTTAAAAATTTTCTTTTCAAAATTTCATATTCCATTATTTATTTAAACAGATTTGAAATATATTTGATTTGAAATATATATATATATGTAATATTAATAAATAATCGAATATGAAAATTTTTTCAAAAAAAATCGCGCGATTTTTTTGGAAAAAATTTTTGCACGCGGCGCTTTCGGTTGATAATACGTTTCAACACTCGTTATATCACATATTAATTTTTACAGTTTTGATATATTTTTCAATTCTTTGTAGGTAATTTCGGTCTTCGGCGCTTTCGGTCAATTATACGTTTCAACACTCGTTATATTACATATTAATTTTTACAGTTTTGATATATTTTACAATTCTGTCAACATCTAAAAAAAAAAAGTGCAATTTCTTTTCAAAAAATTTAACCTGCGGAGCTTTCTGACGATAATACATTTCAGATCTCGTTATATAACATATGGTAATTTATTCATTTTATATAAATTCGAATAAGTATAGTTTTGATATATTTTTCAAATCTTTGTAGTTAAATAAAAAGCTATGCAATTATTTAAAAAAAAATCTCGCGGTTTTTTTGGAGTATGTTTTCATAACTCGATTTATAAAATATGATCGTTCTTTAATTATACAAAAATACAAATATTTTAAATTTTGGTAATATATTTAAAATCTTTGAATATAAAAATATCAAACTTTTCCAAAGAAATGCGTGATCAGGTATTATTGTTCGAAAACATATTTCGAAACAGGTTGTATGAAAAACAATTTGAATTTTAAAAAAAAAATGTTTAAAAATTAGACATAGACTTAATGACACCAAAAAATTTTTTAACAAAGTTTGACAACCAAACAAACTGTAAAAAATATAATTTTCTTTCGGTCAATTTTTTAATATACATAACTTGTTATGGGAGTTATGTCCGTTGTGGGTTATGTCATAGCACCCTTCATCAGTGCTATATCTATATCACACAAATTAGGGCTATTTTACATTTTATAAAATTGGGGCTAAACTCCATAATGCAGTTTAAACCCCAAATTCTTGGGCTCATTTTTCATTCACATTTTGGGGCCTTCATTCACTTTTCAGAATGAAGAAATGCCCCAAAAAATGAAAATATGCCCCAAATTGTTTATTTATTTTTTTTTGGGCCATTCTGCATTTCTCACTTTGGGGCCTAATTTCATAGCGCCGCAAAAAATATCGCGTTGGCTAGCGCAAAAAATTTCAATTTTCTGACAACCCGACATGTAATATCAATCATAATTGCAAACATGTCAATAACACGTTGTATTATCAAAAGCATTCCAATCAGTGTCTATCATTCAAAAAATATAATGTTTTAATTTTTTACTTTTTGTTAAGTTTCGATGTGAATATCAAAAGAAACACTTTCTACCGATTTTTATTTAAATCTACCGATAGTTTTTGTCGATTCTACCGAATTAAAAAAAAAATAACTGTGCACGCTGATCAACGGGTAGTTTTATTGTAACAGCAAATAGTTTTACTGGGTCAAAAAGTACCTTTTCTATATCGACAAATATTTTTATTGTACCGTGAAGTATTTACTTGTAATAAAACGTAAATTTAATGTATATAAATACATTTTTATAACAACAAGTACTTTTATTATGTCAAAAGTTCTCATTTGTACAAAATAGTACTTTTATTGTACACAGAAAAGCTTTTCTTTATCAACAAATTATTTTAATGTAAAAAAGTACTTTCGTTGTACTTGTATTGTTCCAAAAATTACTTTTGTTGCACCACAAAATACTTTTATTGTACTTTGAAGGCATTTTATTGTACCATAAAGTTAATTTATTGTACCAAAGCCTAACTTTTCTTAATGGTCTGATGAAGTTTTCAATACGAACTGCAATAGAATTTGAAAAGGGTCCTAATAAAACATTTATTCAAAATGTGAGCTACTCTTAACACTTAATATTATATTTAAATTAAACGCTTTTTCAAAACCAAATAGTAACATAACTTTTATAGATATAATTTTTTTATCTTATGTTAATATTTAATAAACATAAAAAAAACTTAGCACTGGTTTTTAGGTATTGCACTTTTTTAGCCTTTTTAGCTTATTTTTTCCAAATTGCAATTTTTTGAGTTTTAGCATATTTTTGTTGACGGCTTTTGGCAACTAGTCGACGAAAGTTATTAAAAACAACAGAGAGATCAATAATATCGAAATAAACTAAGAGGAACCAAAAATGGCGAATAATTTTCAGTTCAGCTAGAAAACTAGTCCTAGTGAACTAGTCCTTTCCTAAGAAATTTCGCAAGAACTTCGAATTATTGTTTGAGAGCGTTTTTTTAAGTGATTGCAGAAAATTTGACACATGCCTCATATTTTTATGAAATTTGGTATAGCGGCTGTATAATTGGTATGGGAGATACCAGATGAGGTGTGGCATTGTAATCCATGTTCATTCCTGAGTCGCAATTTAGAATGTGTTGAAAGTTTACCTGCATTCTATGTAAATGAAAAGAAATACGTGCACGTAGGAGAAAATTGGCTTCTTCTGACAGGCTCACGAAACGCCTATCTATATAAAGCAACTAACATACCCAACACATGTCGTCCAGTAATCAATGCCCCAATATTAACTATATATCTAAGCTTTGCACGACTTCTAATTTTTATTTTATTAAAATTTTAGCCTCATCAATTTTCTACCGATCTCCGACCGAACTATCGCAGTGAGGGCAAAGTAGCAAATTTGAATTTCATGTCTGGAATTAGTAAAACAGGTACGTAGACTGTGCTCTCCTTATGTTTTTACATTGACAGCAAAATACTATTTTTGCAGGGTACGACAATGGCTATGGTGACTATTTACCAAATATTCAACATACCCAGGTTCATACGCCGACAGCTGTTCATCCGACTACATCGATGGTTACGAACCAATTGAAAGAAATTGGATTAAAGGACATAACAGACATCGCTCTCACAACGTTAGCATTCCTATCATTCGGAATGTTCATTCTACAAGTGCTGATGTGCATTGTTATGGTATGTGTAATGAACAGGTTTATCGTTCCTTATCTATAAATAGGCTAAAAAAAGTGATTATAATGCGGAACAATTACATACAAATTTAAAATAATTCATTCCTGGGTACGTGGTACGTACCCAGTACTTGTACATTTAGTTGCGTACAACCCAACATATGATTCATTGTTTACAAAAATTCGCTCTAACCTCGTTTTTCAGGAATTTTTTTACAAAACTTAAAACTTTTAAGGATTGCTCTGTGGCACCATGGCGATAAGCGGAGTTTTAAGCGAGCTTGATAACACGCTTGATTACGAAGTAAGTGATGATGTCAGTAGGTGTCATTTCAAACGGAGTTATAATGAGTGGACGATACTTCTTACATTAAACACGCATGACATTCTAAGTGCTTAGATCGCACGCTTACTGTTTATATCTAAACGTACTTTTTTTATATCCAGAGTACGATATAAAACACTTGTACTATATCTGTTATAAACTCCTTTTTGTGAATACTTTGTTGTATTATCAGTAGACCGTTTAAAACCGAAAACCGTCTAACCGGTTTTTTTGCTCCGAAACCGTATGCCGGTTTTTTAAGAATGCCGGTTTTTTGATGTCGATTAACAGGTTTTTCAAAAAGGGGTACTTTCACAGAACATTCTCAGGTTAATTCCAGGCTAATCGGCAAAAAACGTTGTTTATGATTATCCGATATTCTTTGGGCAAATCTCAAAAGATGTTTCATTCAAATTTCCTTATACAATACGAAATTTATTTTGGAAAATGCTAGCTAAATATTTCAAACCGTACAATAGTTGTGAAATCATTAAGTTACTGTTGGGATCTCACCTTGCAATGGCTGGGACGCTGTCAATATTTATATGAAAAACTTTAAGTGCAGTTATCTCCTAAAATTTGTGTCAGATCGCAAAAATGTAAAAATGAAAATCACCAAGATTGAGATCTCACCTTAAAATAGGTGGGATGCCGTCGATATTCGTATGAAATATTCGTATTTTAAGCGCCTTTATCTTCTATACCTAGCGTCTAATGTGAAAAAGGACGTTAATCTGCTAAGGGTAAAATGATAAGTTCTAATTTTATAATAACTTCTGTTTATACGAACTGATTAGACTGTTATTAAAATAGAATATAAATTGAAGAATTCAAAACTTCTATTTAATTGAAAACATGCTAAGTCGACTTAGCATACTTGAGAATTGGTAGTTCGCGAGCCAGGAACAGATTTTCATGACCAAACGGCTCCCAGACGAAAGCTCGTTGAATGATTATGGAGTTGTATAATGAAGTCTAGTGAAAGTCAGCTGGCGCTTTGTTGGTGGTTTTAGCAGTAGGACCTCGTCAAACTTGAAAAAAAAATCAAAAAATTCAGTAATTTTTCCCGGCTGAAACTTTGTCAGATGATAGTTTTTACGTTATTATTGAATAAAAATAAACGTCAGCTGGCCTACGTTGGTGGAATGATCGTCAGCTGGTGGCCTAAAGGGTCTACTGTAGCACAATAAAATTTTTGGAAAAATCACGGTAATAATATTACAACTGTTAAAGTTTTGTTCTGATCATTTTGAAATGTTCTAGACATTTGTAGAGCAGGAGTCAGGCTTTCAGAGGCACCCTGTGTCAACACAGTTGGTGATACAGGGTATCAAAGTTAACCTCTTTGGTGCTGCTGAAACTTTCAAATCCTGTTACTTCTACAATTATAGGCCGATTACAAAGATGTTTCACTTAAATTAATTCATTTACAACATAGTGCAACACAATGTCAAACGATAGCATTTGACCTCAGTAACAAAACCTTAAACTCCATCTTGCTCCAATACGTCACATTTGATATTTTTGGTTAAAAGTGGAATCAAAGAATATGAAAAATCATGTGTAACCATACATTTGGGATATTTTATGTCTTCAGAGACCTATATTATAATTTTCCGGGGAATATTTCCTCGGAACATTTTACATCATCAATTACATTACTGCTCCGCAAACATTGGTTCTTCGTGAGCCGATTTCCTGAACTAGTCTGGAATCCACAAACTGGACACATTCAATATCCTTGGCTTCCTGTTGTATTTCGCCCAGAAATTCCTTGTTCATCTGCCATTTTCATCATTAATGAACATCACATCATCATAATTATCATAATTCACTGTAACAATAATTTGCGTATTAGGGATATAACTTTTTGCAATTTTAGCAAATATCCCACGCCATATCCGTGTAGGGCATGAACAAGTATTAAAAAAAATGGTGCCACTTTTCTCTACCGTAAAAAAAGTTTTCGCACCGATTGCTTTAAAGTATTAATGCCTTTTTTATTTCATTTTAACAGTTACTCTTGTCATAAATAAGTTATTTTTGTTTAAATTCTTCAATACCAAACCAAAATTTGACTTAAAAAATGAGGTTTGGTTTAAGAAATCATGTCCTAATATTTCAGCTCAATCTGACGGTGCCTAGTGGGGCCCAAAGTACACGATATTATAAAAAACATGTATTCCATCAGATATTTATAGTTATATTGACAAATGTGCTTCAAATGTACTAAATTTAATTTATTAATGGATTTAAAACATAATATAATTATAAAACCAGTAAGAAAGTTTCAGTCGGGCCACCCGATTTACATATTTCCTCAGCCTCAGTAAAACATAAAATTTTCTATTATATTAATATAATTACTAAATTTCTAAAGTGAGCGGAGTGGTACTTTTGTATGGCAGGTACCAGAAGGGGAGTGTCTAGACTTCCAATTTTTGTTTCGAAAACTTTATCCTGATATAGCTATACTAAATACGGAATTTGGGTACGATCCCGCTGGGTGTATTGATATTATTACTCGATTTCTAAAGTGGGCGGAATGATGTATTTGTATGGGAGGTACCAGAATGGGCGGGCCATATAGCCCATTTGCAGTACCTTAAGTAATTTTCGTATGTTAACGATTTGTTGTAATCCGTGATAAGTTTAATTGCTCTCTCTCTGCTGCATCATTCACAACGTTTAAATGTTGACAGACAGCTTTTCCAGCGCAATAATCATCCCATTGAGAAGGTTCCGATTCTAAAAATTTTGGATCTATGGCTAATTGAAAAAAAATCTTATTCATAATTTCATCCAAATTGACATCATTCCTTGTCGAATTCTTTTATGTGTATGTGTTATCACTCTAGCTCAAAAATTGTTTCGACACGCCCACTCCGCCCATTTAATCAAAAATTTTCAAAATATATAACCTATTATATTTTCAATATAGAACATTATAGAGCTAAATCCGTAAAGAAATTAATTTTTTAGAGCGTTTTATAGGAAATTTAGATATATTAAAAAAGTGGGAGTAGAAATGGGCGTGGCCAAATTTTTTTATATAAAAACCATTTTCGGCCTATTACGAACATTGTGACAAAAATTTAGTCGAATCGGTCCATGCGTTTTCAAGTGATGGCCTTACCAACGAACAACAATTCGTTATTATATATATAAGATAATTTCTAAGTACGTCCTGATGTTTGTATGTATGTCCTATTCTTTCCCCCAACTTTCTGAAGCTATCTGATGGCATAGGAAGCTGAAATTTGGCATACTTAAAGTACTTTCTCTTCGGAAGATCGTAACGAAGCCATATTTTTGATTTTCGGTCAAAAGGACCTGCTTTTCAACATGTATAACTATAAAGATCAGATTGAATAAATGTTTTTTTATAATATGGGGAGCTTTGGGCCCCACTAGACACGACTAAGCACCGTCGGATTGTGCTGAAAAATTAGGACATGATTTCTTACACCAAACCTGATATTTTCAGCGGCGCAAGCAATCAAATTTAAAAAAATATATAATTGCGACCAGTCTAAGGGTCATGTTGTACTCGACCAGACCTACAACATGCACTAGGCCACTCAAAAGTTCCTTAAATTTTTCCCATTTTGTCACAGTGTGTAATTCTTAATTTTTTTCGAATTTTTAAATTATTTGAACTTTTTCGTTAGAATACTACTTTTTTTTCGTGTACTCTACTGTAGGTCGTTTTGGACTCTTAGAAGACACAAATAATTGGTTTGAAAATTCGAATCTAATTTTCATATAACACAATAGGCCGTTTTGACTACTAGTAGGCGCCAAATATTTTTTTGCAAATTTATTCTAAATTTCAAATTATTTGTAATATTTCTGAATAGATAACGCCGTTTTCTTTCTTTATACGAATTCTGAATGGCCAACACATCACTTACTAGGTTCATTTGGGCATCGGACGACTTTCAAAACAAAGTTCCTCTCGACGAGGCCGGAGTCTCAAGCTATTATCACGCTAGAAATCCGGTATAAGGAACTAGAACGGCTTTATGAAGAGTCCTTACAGACATACAAGGACTGTTTGTCTTATATAAGGACAGACTAGAGTGTTTAAAACCGAAAACCGGCTAACCGGTTTTTCTTCGAAACCGGAGAAAATTCGAATACTCGGTTTAACCTGATTTTTGATGTCAGGTTACTTCTAGTTTATGCTTATCCGATATTCTTTGGGCAAATCTCAAAGGTTGAAATTTCCTTATGCAATACTAGATGACAATTTCCTCTCATCTTGAAATGTGTGTGATACCGTCCGTATTCATATAAAAAACTTTCAATTGTCGTTATCTCCGAAACTAAGCATCCGATCGCGTAAAAGGGATTAATTTGCGATCATCATACAATAGTTGTGAAATCACTAATATATATTTGGATCTCACCTTGCAATTTCTAAAATGGCTAGCAAGAGCTCTATATTCATATGAAAAACTTTATGATTATCATACAATAGTTTGGAAGTCGCCAAGATACAGTTGGGATCTCATCTTGGAAAAGATTGGGTTCTTAACTCGTAATGAGTGGGAAGCCGTCGATATTCATTTTATCTCCTATACTAAGTATACTAAGCTTTCAATGGTAAAAAGGAGGTTATTTTTTTTTGATCAAATCGATTCCTTATGGTGAATTATAAAGGTTGTGTTTCTATAGGTAAAATCTAGCTGTATGCATAATTTAATTTAAATCTGAGAGGGTCGGGTTCAAAATGTCTCTTTTTTATAGATTTCCCAATAAATTCTGTTTGGATGGACTGATTTAAATAGAATGTAAAGAAGATTTAAAATAATTCAAAAGCTTTCATTGATTGAGAACATACTAAGTTGACTTAATATACTTTAGAATTGTTATCTATCTATCTATCTATATATATGTATAAAAGTGAACAATTGTACCTACCTATGACCGCTATAGACTCTAAAACCATCTAACCGATGTGCAACAAACAGGTTCATTAGAAAGTCATTCTACCGAGGATGGTTATAGGCTAATTTAAGATTGCACCGACACAATTGGTCCATTTATTGAGTCGATTTTCAATTTTTTTCCATCCATGGCACTGACAAATGATACATTTATATATGTATGTAAAATTTTAAGCTTATAGGATGCTATAGCGTTCAACCGATGTTCTTGAGGTGTGGCAAATTGACTTATTCTTACAATAAGTGACTTTAAATTATGTGTGGATGCAATATGATCAGGTCAAACACTGGCGGGATTAGATTATAAGGCGTGGCTTCGCCCATTGGAGGTAATTTATTAAAGTGCGGTATCTGAAATTTGGTTTGGATTCAATTTATATCCGTATACGTATTCTAAAGAAAAAGGACGGGATTTGAATTTTTGTGTGGAAAAACCCGCAATATGCGTGATCAATCCAAAATGGGTGGTCCTGCCCAATTCTGTTTTCCAAACGCAATGGCTGGAGTATTATAGCACCAATCGTCTTGATATTTGGTATGGAATTATTTGAGATCAGTGGGGCAAGTGACCGAGATCTACGACGGAAAAAAAGTCGAATACTCACGAATTGAAATATTTCTAAAATTTTTATCTATTACAGGTAGAGCAACGGCATACAACACTGTAATATACGCAATTACAAATGAGTGTGGAGGATTTTATTTCCTGGATGTACCCATCGATTTTTATATCGTTGATTTTGACAAATATTTGATAGCAAAACGTATCGCGTTGGCTCCCACATGTAATATCAAATATAACTGCAAACATTTCAAATAATAGTGAGGGTTGAGTGTAATATGGCACACAAAAAATTGTTGGAGCCCCTTGATCGCTCATTACAGGATTTAAGAAGCAAAACAGGATTGAGTCATCCTTTTAAATTAATTTAACCAGGAAATATAAGGGAACCAATGTATGTAATCGAATGATACCCTTGATTGAATTTGAATTTGCAATAACAATCACTAAAGCTGAAGAACAGTATATTCAAGTTTGCGGTTTGAATTTGGAAAATACATGTTTTTCACATGAACAGCTTTTTGTTGCATGATTAACATATATGCACTAGGGATGAAACGAACGTTCGCATTCGCATATGCGATTTATTCGCATCGTTTTGTACATTCGCATTCGTATAAATATATATTTCACTATTCGCATTCGCTTTCGCAAAAAAATATTCCAATATTCGCATTCATACAAGTAATAGTTATAGTGAGACTGATGACAACATACAAGAGATCACGTTTTCAGTCTCTCATGCTAAAAAATATTTAGCTAAATACAATAAAGAAAAAAAAAATCATATTTCAGAAGATCCTTTATTGTGGTGGAAAGGAAACAGCTCTAAATACCAAAAGTTAGTACCTTTGGCACGTCAGTTCTTAGCTAAGTAGGAATCAAACTAAATTATTCGTTTACGTGAACCATTTTTTGACGTTCGCTAAACAATTTTGGGAATATTCGCTTTCGCATTCGCAAAAATTATTAGTATTCGCATTTGCGTTCGCATTCGCAAAAACCAAAAATAAGTATTCGCATTCGCTTTCGCAAAAAAAAATATTCCAATATTCGCATTCGCTAAAGCACATTCGTTACATTCCTAATATGAACCCTTTTGGTTCGCCCAAAAGCATTCCAATCAGTGTCTATCATTCAAAAAATATAATGTTTTAATATTTAACTTTTTGTTAAGTTTCGATGTGAATATCAAAAGAAACTAACGCACCCGAAGATTTATTCCACCAAAAAAAGTTACATTTAAGTCAATACTTCGTTAGGCAGAACGAAGTTTGCCCGGTCAGCTAGTATATAGGTTAGGTTAGGTTGAGGACAAGTAATGGCACAGCACAGCTAGTATATATAAAAGTGAACATTTGTTTCTACCTAAGACCACTATAGACTTTAAAACCATCCAACCGATGTGCAACAAACAGGATTCATTTGAAAGGCATTCTACCGAGGATGGTTATAGGCTAATTTAAGATTGCACAGAAACATTTGGTCCATTTATTGAGTTGATTTTCGATTTTTTCCAAACAAAAATTATCCAAAAATAAGAAAATTTAAATATAAACAAATTAAATGGCACCGACAAATGGTACATTTATATATGTAAAATTGTGTATTTGTGTTTTGTTAGTCGATCTTACAAGTACATTATATTAATTTTACGTTAAGTGTATCGAAATGATACAACCAAATTCGGCTCAAGATCAGAAAAGAGTGTTATTTATTTATTGTTTGATATTTTTTTGGTCAAATTCAGTGTGTCACGCACTAGGATGACGCGTTTCGAGCTCCATGACGAGTTCATCTTCAGACCCCTTTGTGACGAACTGATGCACAATGGTACATCATCAGCTGTATATATATCTACAATTATGCCTAACATATGCATGTGAAGTAGATATCAGCCGAAAATGTCCAGCATAGTTATGAATTTGACCATTCACAATCAAACATGAGAATGGAGGATATTTTATCCCCACGATTCCCTTTACCTCACAAAGCTCAAGCTTTACCATGGCTTTTCACCACAAAACTCAAGCTTTTTTTTTTTTTTTTTTTTACAAGGTTTGTAGTTAAACTAAGCTTACTATTGTTACTGAGCATATATACAGTATTTGCTCACTACTAACTACTAAGCATATATAGTTTGTTAGGCCGTGCCGTGCCAGTGTATGTGTATTTGTGTTTTGTTAGTCGATCTTACAAGTACATTATATTAATTTTACGTTAAGTGTATCGAAATGATACAACCAAATTCGGCTCAAGATCAGAAAAGAGTGTTATTTATTTATTGTTTGATATTTTTTTTTTTTTTTTTTTTTTTTTTTTTTTTTTTTTTTTTGGTCAAATTCAGTGTGTCACGCACTAGGATGACGCGTTTCGAACTCCATGACGAGTTCATCTTCAGACCCCTTTGTGACGAACTGATGCACAATGGTACATCATCAGCTGTATATATATCTACAATTATGCCTAACATATGCATGTGAAGTAGATATCAGCCGAAAATGTCCAGCATAGTTATGAATTTGACCATTCACAATCAAACATGAGAATGGAGGATATTTTATCCCCACGATTCCCTTTACCTCACAAAGCTCAAGCTTTACCATGGCTTTTCACCACAAAACTCAAGCTTTTTTTTTTTTTTTACAAGGTTTGTAGTTAAACTAAGCTTACTATTGTTACTGAGCATATATACAGTATTTGCTCACTACTAACTACTAAGCATATATAGTTTGTTAGGCCGTGCCGTGCCAGTGTATGTGTATTTGTGTTTTGTTAGTCGATCTTACAAGTACATTATATTAATTTTACGTTAAGTGTATCGAAATGATACAACCAAATTCGGCTCAAGATCAGAAAAGAGTGTTATTTATTTATTGTTTGATATTTTTTTGGTCAAATTCAGTGTGTCACGCACTAGGATGACGCGTTTCGAACTCCATGACGAGTTCATCTTCAGACCCCTGAATTTGACCAAAAAAATATCAAACAATAAATAAATAACACTCTTTTCTGATCTTGAGCCGAATTTGGTTGTATCATTTCGATACACTTAACGTAAAATTAATATAATGTACTTGTAAGATCGACTAACAAAACACAAATACACATACACTGGCACGGCACGGCCTAACAAACTATATATGCTTAGTAGTTAGTAGTGAGCAAATACTGTATATATGCTCAGTAACAATAGTAAGCTTAGTTTAACTACAAACCTTGTAAAAAAAAAAAAAAAAAGCTTGAGTTTTGTGGTGAAAAGCCATGGTAAAGCTTGAGCTTTGTGAGGTAAAGGGAATCGTGGGGATAAAATATCCTCCATTCTCATGTTTGATTGTGAATGGTCAAATTCATAACTATGCTGGACATTTTCGGCTGATATCTACTTCACATGCATATGTTAGGCATAATTGTAGATATATATACAGCTGATGATGTACCATTGTGCATCAGTTCGTCACAAAGGGGTCTGAAGATGAACTCGTCATGGAGTTCGAAACGCGTCATCCTAGTGCGTGACACACTGAATTTGACCAAAAAAAAAAAAAAAAAAAAAAAAAAAAAAAAAAAAAATATCAAACAATAAATAAATAACACTCTTTTCTGATCTTGAGCCGAATTTGGTTGTATCATTTCGATACACTTAACGTAAAATTAATATAATGTACTTGTAAGATCGACTAACAAAACACAAATACACATACACTGGCACGACACGGCCTAACAAACTATATATGCTTAGTAGTTAGTAGTGAGCAAATACTGTATATATGGTCAGTAACAATAGTAAGCTTAGTTTAACTACAAACCTTGTAAAAAAAAAAAAAAAAGCTTGAGTTTTGTGGTGAAAAGCCATGGTAAAGCTTGAGCTTTGTGAGGTAAAGGGAATCGTGGGGATAAAATATCCTCCATTCTCATGTTTGATTGTGAATGGTCAAATTCATAACTATGCTGGACATTTTCGGCTGATATCTACTTCACATGCATATGTTAGGCATAATTGTAGATATATATACAGCTGATGATGTACCATTGTGCATCAGTTCGTCACAAAGGGGTCTGAAGATGAACTCGTCATGGAGTTCGAAACGCGTCATCCTAGTGCGTGACACACTGAATTTGACCAAAAAAATATCAAACAATAAATAAATAACACTCTTTTCTGATCTTGAGCCGAATTTGGTTGTATCATTTCGATACACTTAACGTAAAATTAATATAATGTACTTGTAAGATCGACTAACAAAACACAAATACACATACACTGGCACGGCACGGCCTAACAAACTATATATGCTTAGTAGTTAGTAGTGAGCAAATACTGTATATATGCTCAGTAACAATAGTAAGCTTAGTTTAACTACAAACCTTGTAAAAAAAAAAAAAGCTTGAGTTTTGTGGTGAAAAGCCATGGTAAAGCTTGAGCTTTGTGAGGTAAAGGGAATCGTGGGGATAAAATATCCTCCATTCTCATGTTTGATTATGAATGGTCAAATTCATAACTATGCTGGACATTTTCGGCTGATATCTACTTCACATGCATATGTTAGGCATAATTGTAGATATATATACAGCTGATGATGTACCATTGTGCATCAGTTCGTCACAAAGGGGTCTGAAGATGAACTCGTCATGGAGTTCGAAACGCGTCATCCTAGTGCGTGACACACTGAATTTGACCAAAAAAATATCAAACAATAAATAAATAACACTCTTTTCTGATCTTGAGCCGAATTTGGTTGTATCATTTCGATACACTTAACGTAAAATTAATATAATGTACTTGTAAGATCGACTAACAAAACACAAATACACATACACTGGCACGGCACGGCCTAACAAACTATATATGCTTAGTAGTTAGTAGTGAGCAAATACTGTATATATGCTCAGTAACAATAGTAAGCTTAGTTTAACTACAAACCTTGTAAAAAAAAAAAAAAAAAAAGCTTGAGTTTTGTGGTGAAAAGCCATGGTAAAGCTTGAGCTTTGTGAGGTAAAGGGAATCGTGGGGATAAAATATCCTCCATTCTCATGTTTGATTGTGAATGGTCAAATTCATAACTATGCTGGACATTTTCGGCTGATATCTACTTCACATGCATATGTTAGGCATAATTGTAGATATATATACAGCTGATGATGTACCATTGTGCATCAGTTCGTCACAAAGGGGTCTGAAGATGAACTCGTCATGGAGTTCGAAACGCGTCATCCTAGTGCGTGACACACTGAATTTGACCAAAAAAATATCAAACAATAAATAAATAACACTCTTTTCTGATCTTGAGCCGAATTTGGTTGTATCATTTCGATACACTTAACGTAAAATTAATATAATGTACTTGTAAGATCGACTAACAAAACACAAATACACATACACTGGCACGGCACGGCCTAACAAACTATATATGCTTAGTAGTTAGTAGTGAGCAAATACTGTATATATGCTCAGTAACAATAGTAAGCTTAGTTTAACTACAAACCTTGTAAAAAAAAAAAAAAAAAAGCTTGAGTTTTGTGGTGAAAAGCCATGGTAAAGCTTGAGCTTTGTGAGGTAAAGGGAATCGTGGGGATAAAATATCCTCCATTCTCATGTTTGATTGTGAATGGTCAAATTCATAACTATGCTGGACATTTTCGGCTGATATCTACTTCACATGCATATGTTAGGCATAATTGTAGATATATATACAGCTGATGATGTACCATTGTGCATCAGTTCGTCACAAAGGGGTCTGAAGATGAACTCGTCATGGAGTTCGAAACGCGTCATCCTAGTGCGTGACACACTGAATTTGACCAAAAAAAAAAAAAAAAAAAAAAAAAAAATATCAAACAATAAATAAATAACACTCTTTTCTGATCTTGAGCCGAATTTGGTTGTATCATTTCGATACACTTAACGTAAAATTAATATAATGTACTTGTAAGATCGACTAACAAAACACAAATACACATACACTGGCACGGCACGGCCTAACAAACTATATATGCTTAGTAGTTAGTAGTGAGCAAATACTGTATATATGCTCAGTAACAATAGTAAGCTTAGTTTAACTACAAACCTTGTAAAAAAAAAAAAAAAAAAAAGCTTGAGTTTTGTGGTGAAAAGCCATGGTAAAGCTTGAGCTTTGTGAGGTAAAGGGAATCGTGGGGATAAAATATCCTTCATTCTCATGTTTGATTGTGAATGGTCAAATTCATAACTATGCTGGACATTTTCGGCTGATATCTACTTCACATGCATATGTTAGGCATAATTGTAGATATATATACAGCTGATGATGTACCATTGTGCATCAGTTCGTCACAAAGGGGTCTGAAGATGAACTCGTCATGGAGTTCGAAACGCGTCATCCTAGTGCGTGACACACTGAATTTGACCAAAAAAAAAAAAAAAAAAAAAAAAAAAATATCAAACAATAAATAAATAACACTCTTTTCTGATCTTGAGCCGAATTTGGTTGTATCATTTCGATACACTTAACGTAAAATTAATATTATATGTAAAATTTTAAAATTATAGGATGCTGTAGCATTAGCCGATGTTCTTGAGATGTGGTACATTTTGACTTACTTTTACAATAAGTGACTTTAAATTAGGTGTGGATGCAATATGATCAGGTTAAAAACTGGCGGGATTAGATTAGTAGGCGTAGCCCCGCCCATAGGAGCTAATTTATTAAAGTGCAGTATATGAAGTACTAGATAAGTAGGCATAGAAGAACTAGAACTATTGTGCGAATTGTCACGAAATGGGTGTGGATTCAATTAAGATCATTATACGAATTCTAAAGAAAAATGGAGGGATTTAATATTTGGTGTGGAATAAACACCAATATGCGTAATCAAGCCCAAAATGGGTGTTCCTGCCTAATTCTGTCTTCCAAACGTCATTGAGTCATCCTCTTAAATAAATTTAACCAGAAAGGGAACCGATGTATGCATTCCAATGATACCCGTTCTTACAGTTTCATTTCAAATGATTACTGTTTCCAGTTCGGTTAGAATTTGCGACGATAACAATCTATAAAGCTGAAGGACAGTCTATTCAAGTTTGCGGTTTGAATTTAGAAAATCCTTTTTCACATGAACAGCTTTATGTTGTTTGATTAACATATGTGCAGTCCTTTGGTTCTCCCATACACGTTGTATTATCAAAAGCATTGCAAAAAATGTCAGTCAATAAAAAAATATGATCCTTAAATATTTTACTTTTTGTTAAGTTTCAATGTGAATATCAAAAGAAATTAACGCACCCGAAGATTTATTCCACCCAAAAAAGTTACATTTAAATCCATACTTCTTTAGGCAGAACGAAGTTTGCCCGGTCAGCTAGTTACTAATAATTCATTTGGTTCCTACAATTAACATGCTTCAACAAAAGTTTTCCAATCGTTTCTGTTTGATGCTCTATTTATTCCAGCTTTTGCTTGCACACGATGCCTCGATGTCTAACTGTCTTCGTCAAGTGTGTGCAGGTCGTCCTCTCCTTCTGTTACCTTGCGGGTTCCAGTCAATTGCATGCGGGTTACATCTTCGGGTGGTCTTCGAAATCGGTGACCAATCCATCGCTATTTCCTTTTCAATCTTCCTAAAGCATTTGTTGGTGAAAATGTGCTGCTTGTTTACGTCTTTAGCAGCCATATTCCACGTTTCGCAACCGTAGAGAAGAACTGACTTCACGTACGAGTTGAATAATGTTACTTTAGTGCGGGTGGAGATTGATGGTGCTTCCACACTATGTTGAGTTTCCCTCATGGTGCGATTTGAGATAGCGTTAGGAGAGCCTCAAGTCGATGTTAAAATACTGCCCTTGTAGCAAAAGTGGTTCTCGTTCTGAAGTTGGATGTTTTGGATAGAAAATGGCCGGTGGGATGTTGCGTTTATTCGCATTAAATTCGTGTTATTAATATTTTTTCTGAATTGGAGCTAAATGCATATGTCATCCGCGTAGCCGAGATCGGCCAGACGGCCGCCTAATCCCCATGTTATGCCTCTGTTGCTGGTCATTGCATTTCTCATAACATAACATAATATCCATCAAAACGTTAAAGAGTAACGGCGATAAGATGCATCCTTGTCGTACACCAGCTTTAACGGATATTTTATCGCTTATAGAATTCTGGTGAAGTATGCGACAGTTTGTGTTCCTTTATCTCTTGGATAATCGATATTATTTTCCTCGGTACGCCATTACAGGTATGTGCTATCCATATGGCGGTATGGACAAGTGTGTCGAAAGCTTTTCGAAGTCGATGAAGACTAGATATAGTGATATCTCCATTATACTGATTCATCGTTTTTTATGTTTACGTAATCTACAAAGGATTTTTGAGCTCTGAATCCAGCCTATTCGCAACGAAACTCTTTGTGGAGGGAATCAAAAAGTTTTCTTTTCATAATATTCGCGATGACCAAAAGTGTGGTTCCCCTCCAATTTTTGCACACTGTGGGATCACATTTTTTAGGAATGTAGATGATCAAGCCCTCTTTTATTTCGTCGGAAAGTTCATTGTCAGGCCCGGGAGATTAGTGGTGTTTAAGGGCGCAAATGGTATTTGAAATTTCCGTTATGGTTGGTGTGTTTGTAGGTATATCATCTCTTTCGATGTGTCCAGAACATTTGCATAATGGTTGCGGTATGTGTTCGTTATTCTATGTAAGTCCTGAAATCTGCATGTTTCGGCTGCCGTTTGTGCCTCTGTTGCCATGTCTTCTGTCCATTTTCGCGCTACGCTTTACTTATTAATCAATAAAGCTGTGGCGACACCGTAGTCTGAATTTTTACATATGGGTTCTGGCATTGTTCCGTTGTGCCTTTATATCTTTCCTCATTATTATAATAATAATCCACGTATCGTAGGATATCCACTGTTTTTTTTCGAGTGTCTTGTATGCAATATAGTTTCCTACAGCATCACATAAGATCTCCCTGACATTCTCGGATTCAGCTAGGAAAGTTTCTATAGCTTCTGCTGATTCTGTCAGAATTTGGATGCCAGTCTATCAGCGCAATTCGCGTTACCCTGTTTATTAGTATCCCTACCATCAGAAACCGGTATTCTGAAAAATTTAAGTATTTGAAAACTATAGACAGATCCTAAAGCGTCTTCAGAAGGTGTTGAGTTGGCCGAAGGCAAACACGATACCACAGTTGAGTCTTATTTTTCTTATTTTATTTTATTTTACACTATGCCACAAAATTTTAAAAATGTCTGTATCCGGGACATTTAATAATTGATTTTAATGTAAAATTTCACGCTGAATTCATATCTGAAAAAAGTATAACAGTTTTTGAGATATCGTCAAATTTCCCTTTTTAGTGTTTTCAAAAAAGGCAGGTCTACTAAAATACCATTATCTCTGGTTTTAGTTCACCGATATCTGTAACCTGGGACAAAAATAAAAGATAATAATTTTTTTCTTAATAAAACAATAGCTGTTTAAAATCCAATCAGAAATGACAAAGTTTTTGCACTTCAAAATTAGATTTTTGTAAAAATTTAGATGATTTTTCATTAAGTTTTTTTCCGAAAAAATTACTCCCGATTCAGACAATTACATGATAGAATAATATCTAACACAAATTGTTTGCCCTTGGATCTAGCATCCGGTAGTGACTTTAGGACTTTATTTTAATGCGGTCTATATAGGTTTATTTAGGCTTTCGACCAAATTTAAAATGGCATTTGCTATGTACTGAGTATAAGTTATGTTCATCTGCAGGCAAAAATTTTAAGAATTTGTACGTATCTAACGATGAAAGTAAGTTGTTCAACATAGGTGAGATCTGGTGTCGAATTCACACTACTAGAGTAATATTTAGCGGCTTTTATTTCGTTTACAATCGTTGTTAGCATTTTTTGTCCCATTATATTTATAAATTTATAACAAATATTTCCAGACAAACATTATGTTCTTCCTTTTCCATAATTCCGCAATTTTGAATGGATCAAATTCACTAATTATTTCTAAACATAAATAAATTATTTTTTATACAAAACATAACATAAATTCATAATAATAAATAATAATAATTCCCGTTATTTTGAGATCCCAATATTTCATTTGCACCACGAAAAGCAAGTCCTCAGAAAGCCAAAAATTTCACTACTGCAACAACTCTTCTAAGTACATTTTTACAATAATTGACTTCTAAATTATATTGGGACATCAACTTAAAGTTTACTCGTCTAGTAGTTTTGCTTCTTGCGACGTAAGTCATCATTGATTGCCTGCACTGTATACTGTTCTAATGCTCAATTAAAATTTCCGCTAAAATTTCATCACTGTACGTACCAGAATCAGCTGTTTGTAAGCCACATCAGTTTCAACTGGAGGATTCAGCATCTGAAGTGGAGGATTCAGTATCTGAAGTGGTAGATTCAGCATCTGCTGTTTGTGTGACTGAATTTACATCTACAACACGTTTTATAATATTGTCTTCTTGCCACAAGTTACTTCAGTATACCGTTGAAATTCAGAAGTACAGTCAAAAATCGGTATAACGAACTACATATTGCCATTTGTTATACCCATTCGTTATACCGAAATATCGTTATATCGAACTATTTTTAAAACAAGTTCTTCTTCTTTTTTAATGGCAGCAACAACAGAAATTTATCCATTAGTAGCCGCACGTAGAAAAGTATTCCAAGCCACACCAAGCTTAGTTAACAGCTCTTTCACCTGGTTCATCCATCGGAGTTTTGGTCGACCTATCCTGCGCCGCCCATCGAGTTTATTGCCGAAGACTTTTCGACGACGGTACTCGCGGTTAACAATGATGGGCCAAATATTTTGCGTAGTATTTTTCTCTCAAAGACTCCCAGAATAGATTGAACCGCTTGTGTCATTACCCAGGATTCTGCGCTGTAGAGCAATACAGGTAGGATTAGAGTCTGGTAGAGCTGGATTTTTGTTCTTCGAGAGAACGATTTGTAATTAAATCGCTTGCTTAGCGAACAGTAGCAGCGGTTTGCGATCAATACTCGTCTTTTGATTTCCTGGCTGACATTATTATTTTTGTTTATGGCGGAGCCAAGGTAGTTAAAAAAATCATCTACCACCTCAAAGACTCTTTGTTCGTTGAAACAAATAACTTGGTCTTGTCCTCGTTTATCAGCAGACCCACTTCAGCCGACTGCTTTTCAATGCTCGAAAAAGCTGCAGTAACATTTTGCCATCCACGTACAATGATATCTATATCATCAGCATACGCGAGCAACATGTGACTTTTGTTGAAGATGGTACATTCCTGTTTACTGCAGCCTCCCGCATGATCATCTCCATTACGATGTTAAAGAGATCGCAGGACAGACTATTGCCTTGTCTGAAGCCTTGCTTGGTAGAAAGAGGCTCTAACAGATTTTTGCCAATTTTCACTGAAGACTTCGTATCAGTCAGTGTCATCCCGCAAAGTCGAATTAGCTTCGTGGGGATACCAAACTCAGCCATAGCATCCAACAATTTTCTGTATCGGACTGTCGAATGCAGCTTTGTAATCGATGAACAGATGGTAGGTGTCGATCTGCATTTCTTGGGTCTTCTCCAGGATTGGTCGTAATGTGAATATCCGGTCGGCCGTGGATTTACCAGGTCTAAAGCCACACTGATAGAGTACAATCAGGTTCGCCAGAATGGTCTTTAGTCTTTCACATAACACACTAGACAGGACCTTGTATGCGATGGGTAAAAGGCTTATCCCGCGAAAGTTGGTACACACTTTTGGATCGTTTTGGAACAGGGATCCCCACCTCAGGGAGTGCATGCCCGATAATTGGAATCTGAGTGTCCTATGTCCCGAGCTTAAGAAAGGCGATCCAAAAATCTGTCAGAGCCATTTTCTACTAAGCAAGGCTTTAGACAAGGCGATGGTCTGTCCTGCGATCTCTTTAACATCATAATGGAGATGATCATGCGGAAGGCTGCAGTAAACAGAAATGGTACCATCTTCAACAAAAGTCACATGTTGATCGCGTATGCTGATGATATAGATATCATTGAACTTGGATTGCGAGATGTTACTGCGGCTTTTTCGAGCATTGAAAAACAAGTTATTTGTTTCAATCTACAAAGAGTCCACTCGTCTGGGACGCTGCGTGAACGTTGACAACTACAACATTGAGGTGGTAGATGATTTTGTCTACCTTGGCTCCTCCATACACAAAAATAATAATGTCAGCCTGGAAATCAAAAGACGAGTATTGATCGCAAACCGCTGCTACTATGCGCTAAGCAAGCCATTTAACGACAAAGCGCTCTCTCGAAGAACAAATATCCAGCTCTACCAAACTCTGATCCTACCTGTCTTGCTCTACAACGCAGAATCCTGGGTAATGACACAAGCGGATCAATCAATTCTGGGAGTCTTCGAAAGAAAAATACTTCGCAAAATATTTGCACTCATCACCTTTAACGGCGATTACCGTAGTCGAATGAATCATAAGCTATATGAGATGTACAACGATATCGACGTAGTCAAGCGCGTTCAAATAGACCGAATGCGCTGGCTTGGACACGTTGTACGAATGGACGGTAACGCTCCGGCTCGAAAAGTCTTCGGGAATAAACTCGATGGCCGGCGCAGGATGGGGCGACCAAAACTCCGATGGATGGACCAGGTGAAAGAGCTGTTAACTAAGCTTCGTGTGACGAACTATCCACGGAGCGCAAAAGACCGGAGTGCTTGGAATACCTTTTTACGTGCGGCTACTAATGGATAAATTTCTGTTGTTGCTGACATTAAAGAAGCAGAAGAAACTTCCCTTTTCTGGAAAATACCAACCTGAAATGACGTGCAAGTTCTTAAATAAGGGTTAAATCTTTTACAATAATAACAATTCTTTGTTGCTTACAATTAAAAGTTTTTAAAAAGTTATTTGTATTACAATCGGCGAATAGTGTAAGGTAAATGTACAAATATTTTATATTTTCGGCATAAAACAAGGAGTTTGTATTACTAGTCGATTTAGCGACCTTCTACAGAATATTGAGTGTTTCTGGCAATGCACCCTGAGTTCAGGTAGATCCTTGGATGCGCCTATAATGCGCCTGAGCTTGAGCGCATTAAACCTTACACGTATTTATTAAGCTATCATCACCAGGTAGTGCTTAAAACGTGGTCATTTGTCGAACGGTACTCTACTGAGGTACAACGAAGAAATGCTACACTCAACAATCACATTGTTTTGTGCAGATCAGTGTAGCTACTATTCCTCTTTCATTAATTGAAAGAGGATAGAATGTTTTTTTAAAATTCATTGCGGCTGTTCCTAAAGCTTTTAAGTGAGGGGAGAGATCCAGTCAGAATTACATGAGAAAGCAGAAAAAGCGAGGTGGTAATCAAACACAAGTTACAATAACTAAAATGTCGAGCATCTTATCAAGATGAACAAGACGTTAATTGAGCAGACTAAAATATAAGACAGAATAAAGGTGGACTCTAGTTGGAACCTCGGATTTATTGTCAAGAAAACATTGCCATAATACAAGTATCTCTCTAGAGATTTGCAAATAATTCTACCCATTCGTCTCGAGCTGCAATGTGTTCTCTAGTATTTCCCATTCGATTGGGAAATAAGGTCATATGGCTTTATTACCTATGGCTTTATTGTGTAGAAGTGTGTCAAATAGTAATTATTTCTGAGGTTTTGCCTCGTATTACAAGATACATTATCGCCCAAGTGTCGGTTTGGGAGCAATATAAATATTCCGAAATAGGTAATTTTGTATGGGAGGTACCAGAAGGGGTCAACCGATATAGTCTATATTCATGCTTCAGTGTAATGTTCATTAGGGTACATCTTATGCAAAATTGAACTGAAATCAGTGTACTTACAAAAAAGATATGTGTGTAAAACTATGAGGGTCAATTCGGTTATTTTTATGGTAATCGTTTCGTGGTTAATCTGTTCCGTTTTCCGTTATTATTGCACCCGCTTTGGAAAAAAGCCGCTCTGATGGTACAGATGTACCAATCAAAAAGCAATATTTTTGTGCAAGAGAGTACAGCTTAGGGTAGACCGATTTCATTTCTTCCCATGCGTCTATTACATTGCACTTTAATTCTAGTACTGGAGCATTGACAAAGAACCTTCGTTCATCATGAGGAAGTGTTGAGTCAAAGTCCTTTCTTCTTCGTGTGTGGGCTAAAGATTTATGATGCGCCCATAAATCAAATTCAGCATCACCAGCAGAAGACGTTTCACTGCCGCTCCCAATGCTGTTAATAACTAGGGTAGCAGTTCTAGACCTTTCGTCGTCAGCCTACACACTTGGCGCCTGGCGACGAATCTTTTTTGTTCCTGGATGTCTACCGATTATTATTTGGAATAATCGATTAATTCAATTATTCGAAGGAGAATTCACGATACAATTAAATCGTGAATTAAAACAAAATAATCGATTATTACCAATTTTTCGATTAATCGTGCCATCACTAACTATTGCAAGATAATTAATCTGACCAATTTCAGATATCCCCCAGTTCCTCTTTCAGGAGTTATGAAAGAAATATAATTTTTACCACAAATAGGTAATAGGTTGGTACCAGAAGGGATGGGGCTATTCTGCCCATTTACCATCCCATTACTACATTTTGGAAAATACTTATACTTGGGTCTAACTCGTCTCCTTTAATGACTTTCACTTTTTGTCATACGTAAGGGTGATGGTATAAAAATATTTTTTAACGCTTATTTAAGTTTTGTTAAGATTCGTATTTCCAACCCTTTGGGTTCAATAACCTCTCACCTTAAGTTCGGAACAATTTTGTAACAATTACTTGTGGCGGACATTCTGACAACTATCGCAGCTGATCAATGAATTTGGCAATATAAAAATAAAAGCACAAAAGGGAGAAAAGAAAATGCATTTTTAATTTTTATGGAAGTAATCTTCAAGTTGAGAATCAACTGCCCTAATTTTCTCATCGGATAGAGCATTTAATTATATCGAACTAAAAACAATACTAGTAAGGCGGTTATCTTCAGCTATGCCGAAGCTCAGATATCGAAGCTCAGATACCCTTCACCATTTGTAAAAATGGTGGTAAAACTGGTTATTTGCACTACAACTATATTTTATTAAACTTTGTACCACAAAACAGGGGAGTTGGTGAGAAGTGGACGTTACTTTTAGCTTCACACATCCATTTTGTCAATAATTTTGTATCGATTTTATTCGATTTACCGATAAGTTTATGAGTTGGAGCTTATTTTTATGAATTTTGTAACTCCCCAAAAATGGGAAGTTGTGTGGGATGTGGGAGTAGTTTAAATCCGATCGTGCTTATCTTAGAACTTAACCTCTGCTTCTGGACAGATGCTTATATACCAAATTTTAGTCCGAAAGCTCATAAACTATAGGGACATACAGACGGACACCCCCAAAAAGGGGGAGTTTGTATGAAGGTGGGAGAAATATTAGTCCGATATTGCTCATCTTACAACGTAAGCTCCTATTATAGGATTAAAACTTGCATATCAAATTTCAGCTCAATATTTCCTAACCTACGGATATAGTCGCGGGGGCAGTTACGCGGACACCACAAAAAAAGTACCTTGAATAGGAGGTGGGAGTAGTTTTTGACCGACATTGCTTATCTTAGAAAGTAGCCTCCGCTTAGATATTGAATCTTGCGTACAAAATGTCAGCAATATACCTCTTAAAATACGGCTGGAATCTCAGGGACAAACCCCAAAAAGGGAGAGTTTGTATGGGAGGTGACAGTAGTTTTTGACCGATCGGTCTCATTTTAATACTCAACCTCCGCTTAGAGCAGAAAAGCTTGCATACAATATTTCAGCTTGATTGCTCTTTAATTACTACTGTAATCACGGGGACTGACATACGGATAACCCCAAAAAGAGGGATTTTGTATGGGAGGTGAGAGTATTTTTGACCGATCGGTGTCATCTTACTACTCAACATCCACTTGGTGTATGGAAGCTTACATACAAAATCAAAATCAGCTTGATTGCCCTTAAACTACAGCTGTAATCGTAGGAATACCCCAAAAAGGGGCAGTTTGTATGGGAGGTGGGAGTAGTTTTTGACCAATCGGGCTCACCTTAGAACTCAACCTCTATTTAGGGCACCAAAGCTTGCGTACAATATTTCAGCTTGATTGCTCTTAAATTGCTGCTGTAATCGCGGGGAATGACATACGAACACCCCAAAAAAGAGGGATTTAGTATGGGAGGTGGGAGTAGTTTTTTACTGATCGGTCTCATCTTACTACTCAACGGTTAGTATAGGGAAGCTCACATACAAACTTTCAGCTTGATTGCCCTTAAACTACGGCTGTAATCGCAGGGACAGACCCCTATAAGGGGGAGTTTGTATGGGAGGTGGGAGTAGTTTCTGACCGATCGGGCTCATCTTAGAACTTAACCTCCGCTTTGGAATAGAAGCTTGCATTCCAAATTTCAGCTCGATATCTCTTAAACTGCGGCTGTAATCGCGAGGACAGACGGACAGGCGGTCACCTTTAAATCGACTCAGATTTCGATGCTGATCATTTATATATATATATTGTCATACCTACCACGCCTCCTTATGGACGTTACAAATGGAAGAACAAAATTAATATACCCTTCACTCTGCTCATGCGCATGATGAAGGGTATAAAAATCTCCGCGGAATAATAAAAAAACGTTTTATAACCATAATTTTGTCTCAAAATGCGTATTTTTAAAATTGGAAATTTCTATTATTTTTTTTTGAGTCATCTGACCGTTCCAACTCAGGTTTATTTCTCATTTCGTTTATTTTCCATTACTTATCATTATATTTATGTGACATATGTGAGGTCGATTTGTGTTGTATAATTTATGGACCTTGACTAAAATGACCGAAATACAGGTTTAACTACAAAACATCCAAGAGTCCGCGAGAAGTTCTTTTTTGTATTATTGTGTTAATATATTTTTGTTTATAATTTTAGGTTTATGTAATATTTTTTTTTTCTTCAGCTATTGAAATATTTTGAAGAAGGGTCTTATGACTGCATGTTTCAACTACTTTTGTGAGTTAAATTGTAAACGTTATAACAGTGAGTATTAACGTTAATTTACACAAGGTCCGGCTTCGTAATTAGCGGCCTGCTCATGATTTTGTTCGTGGAGTTTAAACATGACCACAATCAATTCATGACGCTCTACAGATATTAAAAATATTGTTACCTGACTATAAGCTCACTGAAGAGCTTCTTTCCATTTTACCTCTTGAATATCGAACTACTAGTCAAATGCTCTTCAACAGTTTTCAAGATTTTATGAATGCAAATAACCTTGAGACTGCGACACCTAGTGACTCCATTAGAGTCAAAACAAAGACGAGTTCTACGAGTTGACTTCTATCACTACCTTACCGCAGTTAAGGTACGCACAAGTACCTTAACGTTAGTAACCAGGCACAAGAGAAGAAGCGAGAAGCGTACTTGGGTACATAAAGCCGTCTCCGAAGATATGGAGAGATCATTTTAGAAATTTACTGGACAAGGACAACACTCCAGAAGACCAAGCTTTAATCCATGACGATGGTATTAACTGTCCATCTCCGAGCCAGGGCGAGATACGTGTCGCAATATCCTGCCTTAAAAATAACAAAGCGGCTGGAGCCGATGGTCTTCCTGCTGAATTGGTTAAGGCAGGCGGGGAAGAGCTGATTAGGAGCATGCATCAGCTCATGGAGTCTGTTATGTTATCTAAGTATGTTATGTCCCATTAACAAGAAAGGAGATCGTAGTGAATGTAAGAACTACCGTGGAATAAGCCTATTACCAATTGCATACGAGGTCCTTTCGAGCATATTGAGTGAACGTATAAAGCCAATTGTAGAGAAACTAATTGGACCATATCAGTGCGGCTTTAGACTTGGTAAACATACGACGGATCAAATATTTACCTTACGACAAATCCTGGAAAAAACTCATGAAAAGCTTATCAACACCTTCCTCCTCTTTGTCGACTTTAAAGCTGCCTTCGACTCTCCGATAAGGAATAGGCTATATGAGGCCATGTCTGAGTTTGGTATTCCTGCAAAGCTAATTCGACTTTGCAGATGTCCCTTGAAAAACATCAGATCCTCGGTTAAGATTGGTAAGGATCACTCTGAACCATTCAATACAGAAAGAGGTCTCAGGCATGGCGATAGATTGTCCTGTACACTATTTAATATAGTTATGGATATGGTAATGACAAAGTGTTGATGTCAACATGTCTGCCACCATATTCCACAAGAGCCACATGCCACTAGCCTATGCCGATAATATAGACATCATTGGTCGAAATCTTCGGGACGTTACTGCAGTTTTCTTATCGCTTGAAAAGGAGTCAGAAAAAATGGGTTTAGCGGTAAACGAGGACAAAACAAAAATAATGATTTCGACGAACAAAGAGTCCTCTCGTTGGGGACGCACCGTGAACGTTGAAAATTATTGTTTTGAGGTAGTAGATTAGTTTACCTACCTCGGATCTTCCGTCAAATAGAAAAATAATGTCAGCCAAAAAATTAGGCCGAGAATAGTGCTAGCCAATAGATGTTTTATGGACTTCGGCAGCACTTTAGTAACACCACCTTATCTCGAGATACGAAGAAACAGTTGTACCTGGTGTTAATTATACCCTAATTGTTGTATGCTGCCGAATCGTGGGTGCTTACGACAACGGACATAAAAAACCTGGGAGTATTCGAGAGAAAAGTATATGGCCCTATCTGTGTCGGCGGCGAGTTTGTCCATCGGATGAACCATGAGCTGTATGAGCTTTACCACGACGTAGCTAAAAGGGTCATAATTCAACGACTACGATAGCTGAGACATGTTCTTAGGATGGATGTAAATGCTCCAGCGAGAAAGGAGTTTGAAGCCGAACCTGAAGGACGGCGCAGAGCAGGGAGACCCAAACTTTGTTGGAAGGACCAAGTGGTTGGCGGCGTCCTCCATCTGGTAGGACGCAGATGACCAAAGCGTGTGGAATTCTTTTATTCTTCAGGCCTCATATTTATGAATCACGTTCGTAAGTTGTAATGGGCCACTTAAATAAGTAAGTAAGTTAATAACCTTTCTTTTGCCAAATTCTTTTTTTGCCAACTGATGGTAATGAAAAACATTAACGGGTTTGTGGCCTTGGAAAAAAAAACTCAACATATTGGGGTTTTATCGCATCATTCATCAGTCATTACTCTGCGCAAAAGTTTTCAGGTAAATTCAAAGAGACTATGGACACAGTTACTACATACACAGCTTACTACATACTGCTTAAAAAATTTAATACTGACTATCCAGATTTGCTAGCTTACAACAATGTTCGCTGGCTGAGAAAAGGAAAGGTTTTGAAACGTGTTTTTGCCTTGGTGCCTGAAATACGCGAATTTCTTCAAAATAAAAATACAAAAGTTGCTGCTGAGTATAATTTCAAAAATTGGTACAGAGGGATGTTTTAAAAAAAGTCACACACATGTAATTGGTAGTGTGGTATAATGGTATTGTAAAATTAAATTTAAATGAAATATAACAAAATATCATTAAATCTATAGAACTGTTCATTACAAGACACATAAATATAAGCAATTCCATGGTTACATATGTATGAGACAGTCGAGCGTTTCAAGTGATTAAGTTTTTAATTACTTCTTTAACTTTTTGTATAATATATAAATGGTCCTAAAATATTAGCAACTAAAGAGGGTTACGTTACGTGACAAAAATATAAGATAGTTTTTTCAACTTTTACAAAAACGCCAAAAAAGTTTGCATCCTAACCTTGTTGTATTGAGGCTGTGCCCCAATATTTATTATCTCGTACTCATTTTTATTATCTTCATACAAATTGAATTTTATTCACACAGAATAAAGACGATACTACTACTATGGCCATGTTACCAATGGAAGACATCAATGGTGGAGACATTCCTGATGATGGCACAATTGAAGAAATACGTAGGAAGCGACGTTCGGTTACAACACAATATGCACCAAAAATGGATTCAGTTATTGACCACTAATAACATGTTCACCGACAGTCACTTATGCGATTCCATCTTGCAGGTTAATAAATTGGCCCACTTGGCACTGTTTTCGATAGATTCTGTAACATCTGCACATATTTATGGGTCTTGTCATTACTACTCCCTCTGTGAGAGCAACAGGATCGCTAAACTGCATGATAGTGGCCAACAATTCTGGATTCCAACTTGGAGGTACATGTTTTTTGTTTTATTATCATTTTACTAAATATTAATCTAATTTATTCTAGTCTGGGCATAAGCTGGCTCACGAGCAGACTTAATGGTACAGCATCACATCCATTTCGTGGATATTACAAGGCACTGCAGAGTCTGAAATCGCTATTTATTGGTCTAAGTAGTGGTGACTGTAGTGCATATTATGATAATGAAGTAACAAATAATGAGTGTGTAAAGGGTTAAGCAATTATTGACGCCTGTTCAACAGTATTCTTTTGTTCAGGCGTGCGCATTTCCTAGCACAATTATGCTACGACGACTTCACACACATTCTTATGCTCTTTCATTTAGTCGTCACTGAGTCAGCGACGAGTGCACATGCTTGGCGGCTATTTTGATACTTTTTTCATGTGCACTAAACAAAATTAATTAGGATGCTAGAACAATACTACATGATTGCAAGAGCTTTTAGTAACATATAATATAATACCTTTTATTTTAAAAAAACATTTATGGACAACATTTTTAAATACTTAAATTATTTTTAATTTTTGCATTAGTTTTAATATTTTTAATAATGTTAATACTTTTAGTACATTTTTTTTTTAAATTTTGAATTACTTAAAATTTTTTAGTATTTTTTTAAATAGATTTTGCAGGTTTTAATTTTTTTAATAAGTGTAATATTTTTAATATTCTTTTTAATTTTTAAAATTTTTTAAAATATTGTAAATACTATTAATATTTGTAATTATTTTAATACATTTAGTATTAATAATATTTTCAACATTTTTAATACTTTAATTGATACCTAATATTCTTTTCAAATATATTCACTACTTTAAATATTATTAAATGAACTCGACTGTATTCGTTTATAACGAAAACCATTTTTAAAGACCTTTGCGTTATAACGAACAATTTTTTTGGTACCAACTTGCTTAATTTTTTCATATAAATCTTTACTGTTAAAGCGAACATAGTTTATGCCGAAATTTTTGTATAACGAATATAATTTGTTGATCCATTTCTAAGTTTGTTCAAAACAAATATTAAAATTTTATTTTGTTGCATTCAATCCTGAAGTTTTTATGTTTATTAAATTATAAAAAACAGTAAAGAAATTTCAGTCAGATAAACTGACTGATAAATACCGCCACCCAATATAAGATTTTATTAAGGTCTTGAGCTATTGAAATTAACCGATTTTTAATTAAAATTTCTCATGTATTATTATATGCCTGCTTGTGGAGCGTAAACGGTTGTAGATAGGACAGAAGGAGTGTTTAAAAAAGCTAGAATTTCTGAGGTATTGCCTCCTATTACAAAATAAATTAACTGACCAATTTCATTCTCCCCTAGTTATGTAAAAATCATAATTTTTCAAAAATAGGTCATTTTGTATAGAAGGAGCCAGAAAGGGTATATTCATTCGACCATTTCTAATTGTACTTAAAAAAGCAAAAACGTTCGTGTATAAAATTTAAAAATTGATCGACGTTTAGTTGTCGTGCAAAATCGTTTAAGGTTTTTGGCTGCAAAAAGGCATGTTTCAAAAATCCTGATTTACTTATATGATTAAAAGTTTGATACGCTTGACCGATTTTGATCAGAATAGACTTGTTTTAAAGGTAATAATATTTTACACATTTTCTGTGAAGACATCAAAACATTTTAGATAGTAGTTTGAGTTTAATAACCTTTCAAACCTGAAAATTTTTAAATTTTTATCAAGAATTTAAAATGTTTTTTTAGTTTTGGCTCTAATTTTTGTATATCTTTTAATGCACTTTTAACGAACACTTCAAAACGATACTTTTGATGTATGACAGAATGAATAGTATTTTTAATTGTTTTATACTATTTCGCAGGTGTTGAGCTAAATGGATTAATTGAGTTCAACATTTTTGTGGTTAAAATTTCTATTTAAAACTGGTTTACGTGTCCCCTTGCAACACAAGCCCCATTAAACGACATTTTGTTGTTAGAATCTTTAAAAAATACCGCAAATCAAATTAAATGATAGCAAATGTTGCACTTAAAACTTTTGTCCGGCATTTATGGTATACTAGCTGACCGAGCAAACTTCGTTCTGCCTAACGAAGTATTGACCTAAATGTAACTTTTTTGGGTGGAATAAATCTTCAGGTGCGTTAGTTTCTTTTGATATTCACATCGAAACTTAACAAAAAGTAAAATATTAAACCAATATAATTTATGAATGATAGACACTGATTGCAATGCTTTTGATAATACAACCTTGTTGGGCGAACCAAAAGAGTGCATATATGTTAAACATGCAACAAAAAGCTGTTCATGTGAAAAACATGTATTTTCCAAATTCAAACCGCAAACTTAAATAGACTGTCCTTCAGTTTTATTAAATGTTGTCTTCGCAAATTCAATCCCAACTGGAAACAGTAATCATTTGAAATCAAACGGCAATCACGGGTATCTTTCGATTACATACATCGGTTCCCTTATATTTTCTGGTTAAATTATGCTATTCTGCAGAGTTGCGCAACACAGGGTGATGTATGTAGTAGCCAACGCGATACGTTTTGCTATCAAACATTTGTCAAAATCAACGATATAAAAACCGATGGGTACATCCAGGAAATAAAATCCTCCACACTCATTTGTAATTGCTTATATAACAGTGTTGTATGCCGTTGCTCTACCTGCAATAGGTGAAGATTTGAGAAATATTTCAATTCGTGAGTATTCGACTTTTTTTCCGTCGTAGATCTCGGTCACTTGCCCCACTGATCACAAATAATTCCATACCAAATATCAAGACGATTGGTGCTATAATACTCCAGCCATTGCGTTTGGAAAACAGATTTGGGCAGGATCACCCATTTTTGGATTGATCACACATATTGCTGTTTATTCCACACAAAAATTCAAATACCGTCCTATTTCTTTAGAATACGTATACGGATATTAATTGAATCAAAACCAAGATGTATTAATAAAGGTGAAATCATTAGTACAACAAATTTGGCATTGCAACGACAACAGGCAATTTATTTTGTGTAGTGCCTCTCTAGTGTCAAAATCTCCATACAAAATTTTGACAACCGAAAGGCGCAACCCGGCGAGTATATGTAAGTTGACAGTGCAGAGGCACCAAAATCAGAAAATAAGTTAAACCAGCCAAATTTTCTGAGCCTTCGCACAATAGTTCTAGTTCTTCTATGGTAGAAACAAATGTTCACTTTTATATATATGGGTATTTCCAGCGGAAGGACGGACGATTTAATAGTAAAAATTGATATATTTTTAACTTATTGTTTCTATAATCATATAATGAATTTGTTGAACTTCAAAAAAACAAACTATATATAACGTTGAAAAGTCTTTTCTTTCCAAATCCGCTGAGAAACTTAAAATCGGTTCATATTTATCCGCGTTACTGGCTTATAAGTGCGTAAAAGTACGAAAAACCGGGTTTTTACCCGTAACTCAAAATTTTGGGGGTTTTGGAAAATTTGAAAAACATATTCTTGTATTGCTCAGCAGCACCTACCAGAAAAACTGTATAATTTTCCTGGTATTGTTTTTTTGTCGCTACGTGTTAGCCATAGAACAATGCGTGTGTCCAGAACGCACATTTAGATTGAAGTAGCGTAAAAGGAAAAAATTTTTTAAATGTGAAGTAAGTTGGTTATAACACCACAACATGTCTTCTTTATTTAACAAAAAGAATTACTGATCTCATTAGAAATTTTTGATAAATTTCACAAATTTTCGTAGGCACTTCAAATTTCCGGCCCCGGGCATACGAAGGAACTTTAATAAAAATTACAACAGCATTAAAGCATCCTGGTGACCAAGATTGCGAAGAAAATGTTGTTACAAAAAGGATTTCAGAAAATACTATGAAATTCTTCGATATTAATGATGTATGCAGCAGTTTTGTTGCAATATACCCGTCAAATTGGCCCAAGAATGAGAATTATAAACGGATTTAAGAAATTGTGGAAAACATTAGCGTTGTCAACGATTGCTATTGGGCTTATTAAAACTGTGAACAACACTTTGACGAAAGATAATAACCAGCAAAACTAATTAGTACAAGTCATCTAAAAACGCAATAAAACATACAAAAAGAACACAAAAGGTGTTATCGTATCCAATTTGAAAAAAAATCTTCTTTTTAATTACCTAAATCGTTTTCCTTACCAAAAATATACATAGTACACAGTTTTAATTAATATATATTACTATTGATTAATATTGCTGCTGCTGAACATATGTCATTTGAATGGTACTGTCATACATCAAAAGTATCGTTAGGATGTGTTCGTTAAAAGTGCATTTAAAGATATACAAAAATTAGGGCCAAAACTAAAAAAATAAATATTTTAATGGGCGAAGAAGGTAAATTTTGAAGAAAAATTAAAAAATTATTAGGTTTGAAAGGCTATTAAACTCAAACTACTATCAAAAATGTTTTGATATCTTCACAGAAAATGTGTGAAATATTATTACCTTTAGAACACTACACTCTATTCCGATCAAAATCGGTCAAGCGTATCAAAACTTTATTCATATAAATAAATCAGAATTTTTGAAACATGCCTTTTTGCAGCCAAAAACCTTAAACGATTTTGCGCGACCCCTAAACGTCGTTCAATTTTCAAGTTTTATACACCAAGTTTTTAGTTTTTTTAAGCAGAATTAGAAAATATTTTACCCTATCTTCAGTCAAATTTTTATAAGCCTACTTCTTATGCAAAATTGGTCTAAATTCAGTGTACTTACAAAAAAGTTATTTATGTAAAACTATGAAAGTCAATTAGGCCATTTGTATTGGAGGTACCAGAAGGGTTGGGCTATTCTGCCCATTTACAATCTTATTACTTGGTTTTGGGTAATATTAATGCTGGTAAATTTTCATTACGATCAGATAAGGTTTATCCGAGTTGTAAAAAGTCCTGAAACGAATTTGGTCTTAAGATACTTGGGGTCTAACTAGGGTTGCCAGACGGGCTGGATTCGGCTGGATTGTCCAGCTTTTTTTAAACTTGTCCAGTGTCCAGCTAAGATAAAATTTGTCCAGCTAAATATTAATTTTGGGAAAAAAATTAAAGCAAAGAAGTTTGTGTTATAAATATCCTTATTAGTATATTTAACACAATAACTTTTGAAAAAATATCTAATTTTTTAAAGTATTATTTAAATCTCAAAAATTGGAAAGACTGAATCAAAAATATTTCAGCTTTATTGTATTACTTTATGTTTTCAACAATTTTAAAAAATGTTTATAAAATAAAAAATTTTTATACAAAACTAAACTTGGCATTTTTTTTCCTAAAGAAATTTTTTGAAAATGTCCAGCTATTTATGCAAAATCCAGTTTTTATAATCCGAATGTCCAGCTTTTTGCAAATCTGGATCTGGCAACACTAGGTCTAACTCGTCTCCTTTTCACTTTTTCTGGTATCAAATATATATGCTTATCCCTAAGGGTGTATTTTTTTATACCCCGGATTAAACGAACTGATTAGTTCTTGGGAGTTCGCTATAAACCTACCCGACTGTACTAACGGGACCGCAAAATAACTTTTTATTTTTTTAAAATGCTATATAGAAAACTACTGAATATTTTCTCAAATTTCTTTTTGTATTTAAAAGTACAATCCTTCCGGTTAATAATGGAAAATAATTTCATTCAAATGGCTGCCTCGGCTGGCCATGCAGTAGCCTACACGATCGGTCAAATTTTTAAGCACATTATCGATTGTGTGCAGCTGTATTTCACCAATGGCTTCACGAGTATTGTCCTTTAAAACATCAATTGTCTCTGGCTTGTCGGCGTAACACTTATCATTGAGGGCACCCCACAAATAATAGTCCAACGGTGTCAAATCGCAACTCCGAGGTGGCCAAACGACATCAGCTCTGCGACTGATAATGCGATCTTCAAAAACAGGACGCAAAACATCGATTGTAGCTTCGGCTGTGTGGCACGTTTCGCCGTCCTGTTGAAACCAAATGTTGCCAATATCCTCCTCTTAAATTTTTGTGAACAAAAATTCATTCAACATGGCCCGATAACGATCGCCATTGACTGTAACGGCCACTCCTTGCTCATTTTCGAAGAAAAATGGGCCAATTATGCCTCTGGACCAAAATCGGCACCAAACAGTAACTCGTTTTGGGTGCATCGGCTTTTCAATGTATGCGTGCGGGTTTTCTGTGCCCCAAATGCGACAATTTTGCTAGTTTACATACCCGCCAAGATCAAAATGAGCTTCATCTGAAAAGATGATTTTTTTTGGCAAAACATTACCATGAAATTACCATGATTTTCAAATGCGCGTGAAGATAACAAACCAAGTTGAACAAACCAAAGGGTGAGAGAGCTTATTTTGGGAAGAGAGAATGGTCTCCTCTCAGAGATCACATTCATTTGTAATGAAGTATTGCCAGGCAATAATGAAGTTTACATACTAATTTTTACAAGCGAATTGCTTAACGTTATGAAATAGTTTGTTGGCTAGTAGATAACAAACCAGAACGAAGGGAGAATGGAAGAAAAGAAAAAATAAAATTATTTGCCATTTTTATAAAAAATATTGTAAATTATTATATATTTAAATAAATTAAGTTAAAAAAAGCTTTTGGTTCTTGTGTTTTATTGGTGTGTGTATTAGTGTTTATGAGCTTTTAGTTTAGTTAGTTTTTGTGATTTGGTTTTTGTGAAATGTGTTCAGGATGTTTTTGGTCCTGGTGTCCAAAATACACAAACAGACACGAAAACGGTGATGGGGTTTGGAATTTCTAAGCCTGCTTAACAAAACTGCATCAAAAAATGTGTTAAAAATCCCCTCGTTTGGAAATTCGTAGAACAAAAACTTTTGTTCTTAGTAAAAAAATAGGACTTTTTTTAAGTGAGGAGGACATTTTTCGTCCTGGTGTCCAAACTACATAAACTGACACCAAACCGCTGATAGGGAATGAAACTTCTAAGCCTTCTCAACAAATCTACATCAAAAAATGTGTTAGAAACCCCATCGTGTGGTAAATCGTAGAACAAAAACTTTTGTTCTTAGTCAAAAAATATGACTTTTTTTTAAGGAGGAGGACATTTTTCGTCCTTGTGTCCAAACTACATAAACAGACAAGAAAGCGCTGATAGGGAATGAAACTTCTAAGCCTACTTAAGAATTGTGCATTAAAAAATTAGTGAAAAACCCCGTCTAGTGGAAATTCGTAGAACAAAAAGTTTTGATCTTAGTGAAACAAGTTTACTTTTTTATGTAGGGAATACATTTTTGGTCCTGGTGTCCAAAATACATAAACAGACACCAAAGCGCTGATGGGATTTATAAATAATAAGTCTTCTAAACAAATCGTCATTAAAAAATTAGGGAAAAACCTCATGGTTTACAAAATCACTGGACAAAAACTTTTGTTCTTATTGAAACAAGTTTACTTTTTTAAGTAAGGAATACATTTTTGGTCCTGGTGTCCCAAATACATTAACAGACACAAAAGTACTGATGGGGCTTATAAACAGTAAGCCTTCTAAACAAATCTACATTAAAACATTAGTAAAAACCCCATCGTTTACAAAATCACTGGACAAAAACTTTTGTTCTTAGTCAAGCAAGTTTACTTTTTTAAGTAAGAAATACATTTTTGGTCCTGGTGTCCAATATACATAAACAGACACAAAAGTGCTGATAGGGAATGATACTCCGAAGCCTTCTAAGTAAATCGACATAAAAAATTAGTGAAAAACCCCATTGTTTAAAAAATCACTGGACAAAAACTTTTGTTCTTAGTCAATCAAGTTTACTTTTTTAAGTAATGAATACATTTTTGGTCCAGGTATCAAATATACATAATTAGACACAAAAGTGCTGATGGGCAATGAAACTCCTTATGCTTCTTAACAAATTTACATCAAAAGATTTATAAAAAACGTCTTGTGGAAATTTGTATAAAAATAATATATATAATATATTTTATTTCATTAAAAAAAAAAAAATAAATAAATAAAAAAGTTTAGATAAGGTGATAGATTTTGTTTTTAAAAAAAAAATTATTTAAAAAGCTCAGCTCGGCTCATTTATGCAAATTACTAATAACATAAGAAAAACTCTAACTTCATTTTCACTCAACTCTTTCAGTGACAACAGCGCCCCTAGATTTAGTTTTTCGCATTTTAATCCACCATTTTCTTTAACAGTATTGCCAGACTCATAAAAATTAAATATTGATCTGGCAATATCAATGATATGAATCTTTATTTACGAATTATTTCAAGTTGTTAGTGTTACACCGAGTTAACACTGCAGGCTCTCGCAATTTTTATTCCGTCGAAGAAAATGTAATTGGAAATTGTTACATTAGATGATAATCCTATTCTAGTTCCACAGAGGCCATCTGACGAGGCGGTGCCATACAAGGTAAGAAGGTTGAGAAATAAAATACTCTACAAACAGTGTTAATGTTCGGTCTCTCATCTTCTAGGAAAAAGTGGATCAACAAGTGTGTGCCAGAGGTATTAACAAACGGGACAGGCACTTAATAAAGGACATCAAAACTCTTATGCCACATCATAGAACCGAGTCCAAAATGGAAAAATCCAAATCATTTATGTTGGTTATTGACGTGTGAAATAAAACCATTTTGTTTGAAGGACGCCGTAAACGGCATCTATACTTGTGGGTGTCCTATATATAGGCTTGCCAGATGGTCGGGACTAGGCGGGATATTCCCGACTTCTCGCGAAATTCCCGAGTATTGAAGCAATTCAGGGGAAAATCCCGACTTTTTATGATTTACTACCTATACTTAGAATAATCAAAGAAACAACATATTAAAGAAGGTACAAAAAATACTTTTCTCTTATGAACTAGTTGTGTGCACCTAACATTTTTTCATCACTGGTATTAATATCTTTTCCATCCCTAGCAATTGTTTATCATCTGATTTTCCCACAGCTGTTCATAACATTACAACTTTCAAGAAATTCTAATTTTTAATCTAAAAGACTCACTATTGACTTGGAAGTAATTGGGAGAAATACCCAAAGTTCTACAAATTATCAAATGCAGTGAACAATGCCATGTTGTACAGCGACTATTGCAGTCTTCGAGCTGTTAATGGAGAATAGACACTTTTCATTCATGAATTCCATTTTGAAAAATATTTCTCCAAAATTCGTCAAAAATAATTTGTAAATAATGAAATAATATTCGTGATGTATAAACAATCAAAACAAGGAAACAATGTAATCGGTATCCGATTATAATTTCAACATGAGGAAAAGAAAAAACTATTTTTTAATATAATTTTTACTTTAACGACTTTCTTATCGTCATGATAATCGTAGGCAATGAAAAATTGGGCTACAATAATGTTCATAGTTATTATAAGTGGAAATACATGTTTGTTATTCGATTATAAAGCTTTTTTTATACATCATTAACGACCAATAACACCGAAACACATTGTGCTAAAGGACTGATAACAAACGTTTATGAATACAATTTCTTATCAAAGGTTTTTTAGAGCCAAAGAATACTTTAGCTAGAGAACGCTTCATATCCACTTTAGAAATTTTTTATGAATAAGGCCGTTAGTATTTTAAACAATTTATATACGAAAGAAAGAAACCGAATGTATTTTTATAATATAAAGGCTGAACTAATCATAAGATTGAATATTGGCAAAAGCTGTCAGGAATTCCAGTCATTTTTAACAACTGACAAGGAAGTAAAACTAGTCAATTCGGTGAAAAATAACACAAAGTATATGTGGCAAAAATAATATTAACTTATAGTGTATGTATAAGTCATGTCTGAATATTGTTTGAGTTTTTTTTAATCCATTATAATAATGGTTGTTATCAGCATGAAACTGCAATGAGTTTTCAAATAATATTTCTTAAAAAAATATGTCAAATACAATACAATATGATCTTCACATTTGTCCCGACAAATCCCGCTTTTTAGTATCGGTTTACCCGACTTTTCGAATTCGGTGCCTGGCAACCCTACCTATATACCAAACGGGCCATCGGCTAAGTTTATGGTAAAAAGTATTCATACCATGGCCGAGTTTAAGAAGATTGGTAATTGCCTAAGAGGCCGTTTGATGCCAAATTTGGTTTAGAAATTTCCAAATGCTTTTGGAAGGTGGTGGCTTAGCTGAAGTTGACGTTTTTGAAGGTACGTCCATTTACTGGCAACACCATTTGGGAGAATCCCGACTAGTTAGTCCAGCCAAGCAACGGCAGACGTTAAAGAAGGCGGCCAAGGAGCGTTATGTCAATCGCTTTGAAAAAAATGTTCATTATGAGGCTACATTGACCACGAAGGCCTATGAAGGAAAAAATTATGAGAAATATTTGAAGACAACGACGGCTAAACTATTGGCTGAGAGGACAAAAAAGAAAGCCTGGACGAAACAAGAAAAGTTGAAGAAGAAAACGTCAAAAACTAGGAAAAAATTGGAAGCTGTCACACAAGTAATTAAAAAGAAGAAACAAAAAAATGAAAGTGGTAATACATAAACCTTAAATACGACAAGAAATGTTTTCTTTTTTTAACTTTATTCTTTAATATGTACTATAGCATATGCGTGTAAGATTTTATAAATTTAAATAGACACATACAAATATTTCTATGCATTAAAAAAAAATATATACCCAGATATTTTTGTGCCTCATAACAATATTAATAAAAATGATCACAAATAGTAAATAAACTTGAGTTTTAAATTTAATAAGGATTTAGAAATCTTAATGTATAGGCTTTGTGTGGCGGATTTCGTTATCGTATAAAAAGATGAAGGAAACTAAAATATTTGGAATAATTAAAACTGAATTATTATAATTCGTACATTTTAATTAAAAAAATATGCATTGTCATTACGGTAACAAATGTATTTTAATCAGACATCCGATATTAATATCAAAATAAAGGATTTTTATTAAATTTTTTCCTCATAAAAAACGAACTTACAAGTTCAAAATCAAAAGTTTCTTTCAGTTGTTCTATTTGAATTCAACAAATGTTCAATATTATGTTGAACTCTTGTGTTAAATAAAAATTTTTCAACCGATGAAAAAAACTAAATAACGAAGAATTGTTCAAAATAAAGTTATTTATCATTGTTGAAAAAATATTAAACGTTCATGTACAAAAAAATAATGAACTTTTTAATATCGTACCGAAACTGGAATGTCATAAACATTGTCTCGACCAAATTAAACACAAGAAATATGTTTTTATTAAAATAATTCATACCTATACAAATGGAACACAGCATCTTAAGAATTTCAACAAAATTTTTTGGCAGAAAATCTAAAATTTCAGAAAACTCTTAGAGCTATGTATTTTCCCCTACATCTAATGAATGAGATATGATCAATAACAGAGGCCAGGTATTTTGAGTTTTGCTGAATACTGTGAAATAATCAACTTGATGAATTTTTATAGAACCCATCGTCAGTTTTTTCATTTACATATAGAAATGTATATTTTTTATAATTTGAAACGAACATTTTTTAAAAAGATTTACAACTCTAAAGTTGAAAAAAATATTCTACTTGAATATTATTTATCTTTTTATTAAGACCACCTTATATTTTTGTTAACCTTTCTGGCTGGGGGGCCAATAAATTGTGATCATAAACAATTTAAAATTTTAAAGTAATTTTTATTCAATTAAAACCACAGGTACATCCTGTTGCAATGCATAATTTAACATTTTTTTTTAATTATTGTTGCTGCTGCTGGTCCGCTGGGGTCGCGATAGTGGCTTCAGGTGCCGTCGTGGTAGCTGTGGCCGCCATTGCGTTTGCTGGGGCCGCAACAGAAAAAGCCGCCACATTTGTTTGTGGCGGTGGGGCCAGATACCCATATTGATATTGGGGGGTACCGTACGGGTACTGTGGGTACGTTGGTGGTGGTTGTGGCGGCGGCGCAAATTGCTGGCCTCCAGCAAACTTCCCCTTTCCCTGCCGTCTGGGTTTTGGCTTATTTTCGGGGAAACGACAAATGACTTGCAACGGCAAGCCACAGCCAGGACAGCACGTAAAGTTTGAATTCTGAAATAAAAAATAAATGATTAAAGAATGAAAAAATAAAATAAGAAAAAAAACTTACCATCTTTCCTTCACGCTTCTCGAACATTAAATAAATTCTTTGAAACGCTTTACAATAACCGTAAAAAAGTGCTGCCATATATAAAAGTTAGCGTTGCCAAACTCTTCAACTGGCTTTTTATACTACGTTTCAATTTTGCTAAAATCAAATTCTTGAAGTGCTAGAGTGTTATCGATAACAAATTACTACGACATTCTTGTTGTCAATAACCGTTCAGACAGAAAATTTCATGCATATGTGACAAGTCTGTCGACAGCTCCTGTTCAATTTGGAAATTAAAAAAAAGTAAAAATTATATTTTGTATAAAAAGTCCAAATAATTGGAAATTTCTAAATGTTGATTAAAAATAAAAATTTTAGAAATTGTTTAAAATACATTAATTTTGTAAATAGAAAACTTTTATTATTTGCAGAAATATTTGGCAATCCCTAATAAAACGTAAGAAATATTTGTGGAGCCAAGTCCATACTTCCCGAGTATAAAGTAGCGGGACATGCCTAATATTTGAATTTTCTTTTTACAAAAACTTAGCCCAACACTTTTTGAACGTTTATTTCTTAAAATATTTCTTTAGTTGACTTTTATTTGTATATTCCCATTAGTTTAAAAATTTTTTCTATTTTTATTTTCAAATTTTTCTTTGTCGACAGACTTGTCACATATGCATGAAATTTTCTGTCTGAACGGTTATTGACAACAAGAATGTCGTAGTAATTTGTTATCGATAACACTCTAGCACTTCAAGAATTTGATTTTAGCAAAATTGAAACGTAGTATAAAAAGCCAGTTGAAGAGTTTGGCAACGCTAACTTTTATATATGGCAACACTTTTTTAAGCATTTTAGTCGATGCAAACGTATTCATCCTCTCCTATACTTGAGTCTTGGGATGCTACACTTTGAAATTTTTTTAAAAGAAAATGATATTCAATTGCCTAACGATATCAATAATTATTTATTACTATTCAGTGAAGAAAAATCAGCTAGTCCCACAATTTCGAATGATGAAATCATGTCTGCTTGAAGAATATAAAGAGAAAACTTTTAATGGTGCACATGGGAAAACTCCAGAGTTTTTTATGATATACATGCATTGAGCATTACTTTATGTTATGTAGAAGTATATGTACTGGCAACATAGAACTCTTCAAATATATCTTACCTATCAACAACTATCAATGCCGACGCAGCGAACAAATTGACGGGTATAAGTCATATGACCAATTCAATATCAGCACGACAGCGCTGGTGTAAAAGCCATAGTATTCGCTCAACAGTTATTGCACATGTTATGGAGAAAATGGAATTACGGCCTGTTCAAGATGTAACAGCAGATCTTGAGCGAAATAGAATAGCTCGACATTCTTTGCAACTTCAAAATTTAATTACTCACATGAATTGATAAGAGAATCTGCGATGTGAGAGTAGATTTGGACGAGGTAACTGAACGGGTGTCCAAACTTGAGAAGTTAGGGGACAGTGCTTTGGTTCTTAAATCTGAGGTTAAGGAATTAAAAATTCAAATGCTAAAACAGGAAAATTCGCTAGTAGCATGCGACCTACGCCTGAATGGAATTCCTTTCGTGGAAAGCGAAAATTTATGCAACGTTTTCTATACAATCTGCGAAACCATAACGCAGATTTTACAGATTTTACAAACGTAAAATCTGTACATCGCCTACTAAATAGGAATAACACGAAAAAAAATTACTCACCAGATGTTGTGATCGTGAAACTGATGTCTCCATATGACAAAAACTTCTTTTTAAAAAATCTTTCGGTAGTAAACCTTTTTATATAAATGAAAACTTGTCTAACGGAAACTACAAGATTTTTCAAAAGGCAATACAATTGAAAAAAGATAAAATAATTCAATCTGATTATACGTTTAGAGGCCTTGTTTTCATAAAGCGTGCTGCAAACGAAGATCCTACATGCATAGAGCACGTTGAATGGAATATTTTGAATGGATTTCGAGCCAATAATGCTGATTTTTAACAACTCACGTTATTTTATTTTATTTTGTATTTTAAAAAAAATCTTTAAATATTTTTCTAAATTTTTACATATATACTTTTTAATGTTAGTTCTACATAGTCTGCTTCATAGAAGTTTATTTCTAATATATCGTTGCGTTGCTGATAAGGTTGAAGGTTAAATTTGTACCTTTTTCTTATGAGCAATTCACATAGCTCTAATTTGTTTTCCAATGACGTAACTCTAACCATGGTGAAAATACTCTGTAAGCAGAAATATGGATTGAAGGTATGTCATATAAACGCACAAAGTCTCAATAATAAAATGGATGAGTTCAGAATTACATTTGAAAACTCTGGTATAGACGTAATCTGCGTGTCCGAGACATGGTTTCATTTAGATTGTCCTAACTCACTGGTAAATCTTAATGGATACCGTGTTTACAGAGCTGATAGATATCGACATGGTGGAGGTGTTGCCATTTATATAAATGATAAGTTTAATTCTAAAATCATAAAAATATCTGAACACGGAGATGGGGTGGAATATATTTTTGTTGAAATTTCGTCTCTTAATAAGAAATTATTTGTTGGTTGTGTTTACCGTCCAAATCGAAATATCAGCTTCGGAGACTTTTTTAATTTGCTGGGAAATTTATCCATGGAATACAGTGATATAATAATCGCGGAAGATTTTAACTCGAATATATTATTAGAATCAATATTAACTAACATGTTTTCGTTAGGTCTCTGGCCTACGAATACTGAATCACCAACACACTTCACTTGTACCACCAACACCCTTCTTGATCTTTTTTTGTTTCTGACTCCTCGAAAATACTTCTGTATGACCAAGTATCTGCCTCTTGCTTCTCGAAACATGATTTAATTTTTTTAACGTATAACTTCAAAACTCAAAAAAATGCTGAAGTTAATTCATATAGAGATTTCAAAAATGTTAATTTTACTATGCTGGAGGAAAAACTTTGCGAAATCGATTGGAATCATATCTACAACATACCCTCACTTGATAATCAGTTATGCTTCCTGCAAAGTAATATTCAAATGCTTTTCGACTCCTCAGTGCCAAACAAAACTCACATTTCCAAGCCTAATATGCGACCATGGTTTTCGTCATCGATAAAATGTTTAATCAGTAAGAGAGATAAAGCATATTTAAAATGGAAACGTTTTAAAACTCCTGATCTCCTAGAAGAATATCGAACAGCTAGAACTTAACTCCAAACTAAAATGGAAGACTATACGTGAAATTGGAATTGGGAAGGGTGTAGTTAATAACAATGATTCTGAAGTTGATGTCAATGAACTCAACAGATTTTTTACTAACACACCATCAGTCCAAGCTAATAATTTTGCTTGTGTGAATCAGATGGATGTACTCTCATGTTTTTCCGAGGTTAAATCGAATGCTCAGGGTAGTGATAACATCGATCCCAGATTTTTCAGGTTAATTTTGCCTTATATCTTGCAAAATATAACATACTTCTTCAACAATATCATTACTACCAGTACGTATCCCTTAAAATGGAAACATGCCAAGGTTATACCAATACCAAAAGCTAATAGTGAGTACAGGCCAATAGCCATTCTATGTTTCCTCTCGAAAGTTTTTGAAAAGCTTCTTTACCGTCAAATAAGCGCTCACATATGTTCCCATATCCCAACAGTCTGGCTTTCGTTCAAATCACAGTTGTGTTACTGCATTGATTGATGTATCAGAAAATATTAGACGTAACTTGGAAGACCGACACCTTTCATTTCTTGTTCTATTAGATCATTCTAAGGCGTTTGATACAGTAGATCATGCTACTTTATGTAAGAAACTAAACCTGTAACGACGTTTTCTCCCATTTTTGCGAACAAACATATTCAGAATTTACTTCTTTGCAAAATTAGTATAAAAAAAAAAAAAAAATAAAAAACCAAATTAAATCAACAAAATTTCTTTACTAAAACAATTGTAGAAAAAGAAAAAAAATACAATCAAGAACAATAGCATTGAGATTTGAACCTAGGCCCTTCCGTTTTCAACTCACATAGTTTCCCCCATACCAAACGGCTCGATTGTATCACAATATAAGAAGCATTGATGTTAGCATTGTGATTCCAAAATGAACAGAACAAATTAACAGAGATAAGTCTCCAACAAGTATCCAAGACAAAAACCTCTTTGTAGTTTTCTCGGAGGGGGGGAAACTACACTGGAGTGTATTTCTGCTTCTGTTTATTTCTCTCTTTCTTATACCATCTCGAAAATGTAGCACTACTTTTCTTCCAATAAACTTTGGTTGAAATGGCATCAGCGAAGGCTTCATAGAATTTCAATGTTTAACATTCCATCTTCTTTCTTTTACACCGGCAAGCTGTTAACAAGTAATATCGCTTAATTAATCAATCTTAATCTTAATCAATACTGAAAGTATTAATTACGCAGTAATTTTATATTAAAAATAGAAAAAAAAGGATTTGCAAGTGTACTCGTGTCGAATTGTTGACCTCCAGAAATCCTACAATTACATTGGGAAGAGGGCACAGACACATAACCACCAACTACACCCAGAGATTTGGGCCAAGGTTAGAGATTTTTTGCAAGTGTACTCGCGTCGAATTGTTGACCTCCAGAAATCCTACAATTACATTGGGAAGAGGGCACAGAAAATAGTGTGTGATAGTTGGGAACAAGGTTCACATAACCACCAACTA
>OZ035880.1:72609448-72693922 GCA_964034835.1 Muscina levida
CTTGCTATCCACCCGTCAAATTAGCCCAAGAATGAGAATTGTAAACGGATTAAAGAAATTGTGAAAAAACATCAGCGTTGTCAACGATTGCTATTGGGCTTATTAAAACTGTGAACAACACTTTGACGAAGGATAATAACCAGCAAAACTAATTAGTACAAGTCATCTAAAAACGCAATAAAACATACAAAAAGAAACCCAAAAGGTGTTATCGTATCCAATTTGAAAAAAAAATCTTCTTTTTAATTACCTAAATCGTTTTCCTTATTAAAAAATATACATAGTAAACAGTTTTCGTTTAATTTTTTATCACTATTGATTATTATTGCTGCTGCTGGACATATGTCATTTGCATGGTACTGCCATACATTAAAAGTATCGTTAGAATTTATTTGTCAATTGTGCATTTAAAGATATACAAAAATTAGACCCAAAACTAAAAAAAAAAATTTTTAATGGGCAAAAGTAGGTAAATTTTGAATTAAAATTTAAAAAATTTTTAGGTTTGAAAGGTTATTAAACTCAAACTATTATCTAAAATGTTTTGATGTCTTCACAGAAAATGTGTGAAATATTATTACCTTTAAAATAAGTCTAATCTGATTAAAATCGGTCAAGCGGTATCAAAACTTTTAATCATATAAGTATCAGTATTTTTGAAACATGCCTTTTTGCAGCCAAAAACCTTAAACGATTTTGCGCGACCCCTAAACGTCGATCAATTTTCAAGTTTTATACACCAAGTTTTTAGTTTTTTTTAAGTAGAATTAGAAAATATATTACCCCATCTTCAGTCAAATTTTTATAAGCCTACTTCTTATGCAAAATTGGTCTAAATTCAGTGTACTTACAAAAAAGTTATTTATGTAAAACTATGAAAGTCAATTAGGCCATTTGTATTGGAGGTACCAGAAGGGTGGGGCTATTCTGCCCATTTACAATCTTATTACTTGGTTTTTGGTAATATTAATGCTGGTAAATTTTCATTACGATCAGATAAGGTTTATCCGAGTTGTAAAAAGTCCTGAAACGAATTTGGTCTTAAGATACTTGGGGTCTAACTAGGGTTGCCAGACGGGCTGGATTGGCTGGATTGTCCAGCTTTTTTTTAACTTGTCCAGTGTCCAGCTAAGATAAAATTTGACCAGCTAAATATTAATTTTGGGAAAAAAATTAAAGCAAAGAAGTTTGTGTTATAAATATCCTTATTAGTATATTTAACACAATAACTTTTGAAAAAATATCTAATTTTTTAAAGTATTATTTAAAATCTCAAAAATTGGAAAGACTGAATTAAAAATATTTCAGCTTAATTTTATTACTTTATGTTTTCAACAATTTTAAAAAATTTTTATAAAATAAAAAATTTTTATACAAAATTAAACTTGGCATTTTTTTTCCTAAAGAAATTTTTTGAAAATGTCCAGCTATTTATGCAAAATCTAGTTTTTATAATCCGAATGTCCAGCTTTTTGCAAATCTGGATCTGGCAACACTAGGTCTAACGCGTCTCCTTTTCACTTTTTCTGGTATCAAATGATATATATGCTTATCCCTAAGGGTGTATTTTTTTATACCCCGGATTAAACGAACTGTTTAGTTCTTAGGAGTTCGCTATAAACGTACCCGACTGTATTAACGGGACCGCAAAATAACTTTTTATTTTTTTTTTAAATGCTATAAAAAAACTACTGAATATTTTCTCAAATTTCTTTTTTTATTTAAAAGTACAATCCTTGCGGTTAATAATGGAAAATAATTTCATTCAAATGGCTACCTCGGCTGGCCTAGCCTACACGATCGGTCAAATTTTTTAGCACATTATCGATTGTGTGCAGCTGTATTTCACCAATGGCTTCACGAGTATTGTCCTTTAAAGCATCAATTGTCTCTGGCTTGTCGGCGTAACACTTATCATTGAGGGCACCCCACAAATAATAGTCCAACGGTGTCAAATCGCAACTCCGAGGTGGCCAAACGACATCAGCTCTGCGTCTGATAATGCGATCTTCTAAAACAGGACGCAAAACATCGATTGTAGCTTCGGCTGTGTGGCACGTAGCGCCGTCCTGTTGAAACCAAATGTTGCCAATATCCTCCTCTTAAATTTTTGTAAACAAAAATTCATTCAACATGGCCCGATAACGATCGCCATTGACTGTAACGGCCACTCCTTGCTCATTTTCGAAGAAAAATGGGCCAATTATGCCTCTGGACCAAAATCGGCACCAAACAGTAACTCGTTTTGTGTGCATCGGCTTTTCAATGTATGCGTGCGGGTTTTCTGTGCCCCAAATGCGACAATTTTGCTAGTTTACATACCCGCCAAGATCAAAATGAGCTTCATCTGAAACGATGATTTTTTTTGGCAAAACATTACCATGAAATTACCATGATTTTCAAATGCGCGTGAAGATAACAAACCAAGTTGAACAAACCAAAGGGTGAGAGAGCTTATTTTGGGAAGAGAGAACGGTCTCCTCTCAGAGATCACATTCATTTGTAATGAAGTATTGCCAGGCAATAATGAAGTTTACATACTAATTTTTACAAGCGAATTGCTAAACGCCATGAAATTACCATGATTTTCAAATGCGCGTGAAGATAACAAACCAAGTTGAACAAACCAAAGGGTGAGAGAGCTTATTTTGGGAAGAGAGAACGGTCTCCTCTCAGAGATCACATTCATTTGTAATGAAGTATTGCCAGGCAATAATGAAGTTTACATACTAATTTTTACAAGCGAATTGCTAAACGCTATGAAATAGTTTGTTGGCTAGTAGATAACAAACCAGAACGATGGGAGAATGGAAGAAAAGAAAAAATAAAATTATTTGCCATTTTTATAAAAAATATTGTAAATTATTATATATTTAAATAAATTAATTAAAAAAAAAGCTTTTGGTTCTTGTGTTTTATTGGTGTGTGTATGTGTGTGTGTATTAGTGTTTATGAGCTTTTAGTTTAGTTAGTTTTTGAGATTTGGTTTTTGTGAAATGTGTTCAGGATGTTTTTGGTCCTGGTGTCCAAACTACATAAACAGACAAGAAAGCGCTGATAGGGAATGAAACTTCTAAGCCTACTTAAGAATTGTGCATTAAAAAATTAGTGAAAAACCCCGTCGTGTGGAAATTCGTGAAGCAAAAACGTTTCTTCTTAATGAAAAAGATTTACTTATGTGAGGAGGACATTTTTGGTTCTGGTGTCCAAAATACAAAAACAGACAAGAAAGCGCTGATAGGGAATGAAACTTCTAAGCCTACTTAAGAAATCTACATAAAAGAAGGTGTTAAAAACCCCGTCGTGTAGAAATTGTTATAACAAAAAGTTTTGTTCTTAGTGAAACAAGTTTACTTTTTTTAAGTAAGGAATACATTTTTGGTCCTGGTGTCCAAAATACACAAACAGACAAGAAGGCGGTGATGGGGATTGGAACTCCTAAGCCTTCTCAACAAAACTGCATCAAAAAATGTATTAAAAACCCCGTCTAGTGGAAATTCGTAGAACAAAAAGTTTTGATCTTAGTGAAACAAGTTTACTTTTTTATGTAGGGAATACATTTTTGGTCCTGGTGTCCAAAATACATAAACAGACACCAAAGCGCTGATGGGACTTATAAATAATAAGTCTTCTAAACAAATCGTCATTAAAAAATTAGGGAAAAACCCCATGGTTTACAAAATCACTGGACAAAAACGTTTGATCTTAGTGAAACAAGTTTACTTTTTTAAGTAAGGAATACATTTTTGGTCCTGGTGTCCAAAATACATTAACAGACACAAAACTGCTGAAAGGGAATGATACTCCCAAGCCTTCTTAACAAAACTACATCAAAAAATTTATTAAAACACAGTCGTGTTAAAATTCGTAGAGCAAAAACTTTTGTTCTTAGTCAATCAAGTTTACTTTTTTATGTAGGGAATACATTTTTGGTCCTGGTGTCCAAAATACATAAACAGACACCAAAGCGCTGATGGGATTTATAAATAATAAGTCTTCTAAACAAATCGTCATTAAAAAATTTGGGATATACCAAACGGGGCATCGGCTAAGTTTATGGTAAAAAGTATTCACACCATGGCCGAGTTTAAGAAGATTGGTAATTGCTTAAGAGGCCGTTTGATGCCAAATTTGGTTTAGAAATTTCCAAATGCTTTTGGAAGGTGGTGGCTTAGCTGAAGTTGACGTTTTTGAAGGTACGTCCATTTACTGGCAACACCATTTGGGAGAATCCCGACTAGTTAGTCCAGCCAAGCAACGGCAGACGTTAAAGAAGGCGGCCAAGGAGCGTTATGTCAATCGCTTTGAATAAAATGTTCATTATGAGGCTACATTGACCACGAAGGCCTATGAAGGAAAAAATTATGAGAAATATTTGAAGACAACGACGGCTAAACTATTGGCTGAGAGGACAAAAAAGAAAGCCTGGACGAAACAAGAAAAGTTGAAGAAGAAAACGTCAAAAACTAGGAAACAATTGGAAGTTGTCACACAAGTAATTAAAAAGAAGAAACAAAAAATGAAAGTGGTAATACATAAACCTTAAATACGACAAGAAATGTTTTCTTTTTTTAACTTTATTCTTTAATATGTACTATAGCATATGCGTGTAAGATTTTATAAATTTAAATAGACACATACAAATATTTCTATGCATTAAAAAAAATATATACCCAGATATTTTTGTGCCTCATAACAATATTAATAAAAATGATCACAAATAGTAAATAAACTTGAGTTTTAAATTTAATAAGGATTTAGAAATCTTATTGAATAGGCTTTTAGTGGCGGATTTCGTTATCGTATAAAAAGATGAAGGAAACTAAAATATTTGGAATAATTAAAACTGAATTATTATAATTCGTACATTTTAATTAAAAAAATATGCATTGTCATTACGGTAACAAATGCATTTTAATCAGACATCCGATATTAATATCAAAATACAGGATTTTTATTTAATTTTTTCCTCATAAAAAACGAACTTACAAGTTCAAAATCAAAAATATCTTTCAGTTGTTCTATTTGAATTCAACAAATGTTCAATATTATGTTGAACTCTTGTGTTAAATAAAAATTTTTCAACCGATGAAAAAAACTAAATAACGAAGAATTGTTCAAAATAAAGTTATTTATCATTGTTGAAAAAATATTAAACGTTCATGTACAAAAAAATAATGAACTTTTTAATTTCGTACCGAAACTGGAATGTCATAAACATTGTCTCGACCAAATTAAACACAAGAAATATGTTTATATTAAAATAAGTCATACCTATACAAATGGAACACAGCATCTTAAGAATTTCAACAAAAATTTTTGGGAGAAAATCTAAAATTTCAGAAAACTCTTAGAGCTATGTATTTTCCCCTACATCTAATGAATGAGATATGATCAATACTATACCATTGCCAATAACAGAGGCCAGGTATTTTGAGTTTTGCTGAATACTGTGAAATAATCAACTTGATGAATTTTTATAGAACCCATCGTCAATTTTTTCATTTATATATAGAAATGTATATTTTTTATAATTTGAAACGAACATTTTTTAAAAAGATTTACAACTCTAAAGTTGAAAAAAATATTCTACTTGAATATTATTTATCTTTTTATTAAGACCACCTTACCTTTTTGTTAACCTTTCTGGCTGGGGGGCCAATAAATTTTGATCATAAACAATTTAAAATTTTAAAGTAATTTTTATTCAATTAAAACCACAGGTACATCCTGTTGCAATGCATAATTTAACATTTTTTTTTAATTATTGTTGCTGCTGCTGCTGGTCCGCTGGGGTCGCGATAGTGGCTTCAGGGGCCGTCGTGGTAGCTGTGGCCGCCATTGCGTTTGCTGGGGCCGCAACAGAAAAAGCCGCCACATTTGTTTGTGGCGGTGGGGCCAGATACCCATATTGATATTGGGGGGTACCGTACGAGTACTGTGGGTACGTTGGTGGTGGTTGTGGCGGCGGCGCAAATTGCTGGCCTCCAGCAAACTTCCCCTTTCCCTGCCGTCTGGGTTTTGGCTTATTTTCGGGGAAACGTCTAATGACTTGCAACGGCAAGCCACAGCAGGACAGCACGTAAAGTTTGAATTCTGAAATAAAAAATAAATGATTAAAGAATGAAAAAATAAAATAAGAAAAAAAAACTTACCATCTTTCCTTCACGCTTCTCGAACATTAAATAAATTCTTTGAAACGCTTTACAATAACCGTAAAAAAGTGTTGCCATATATAAAAGTTAGCGTTGCCAAACTCTTCAACTGGCATTTTATACTACGTTTCAATTTTGCTAAAATCAAATTCTTGAAGTGCTAGAGTGTTATCGATAACAAATTACTACGACATCCTTGTTGTCAATAACCGTTCAGACAGAAAATTTCATGCATATGTGACAAGTCTGTCGACAGCTCCTGTTCAATTTGGAAATTAAAAAAAAGTAAAAATTATATTTTGTATAAAAAGTCCAAATAATTGGAAATTTCTAAATGTTGATTAAAAATAAAAATTTTAGAAATTGTTTAAAATACATTAATTTTGTAAATAGAAAACTAGCAGAAATATTTGGCAATCCCTAATAAAACGTAAGAAATATTTGTGGAGCCAAGTCCATACTTCCCGAGTATAAAGTAGCGGAACATGCCTAATATTTGAATTTTCTTTTTACAAAAACTTAGCCCAACACTTTTTGAACGTTTATTTCTTAAAATATTTCTTTAGTTGACTTTTATTTGTATATTCTCATTAGTTTAACAATTTTTTCTATTTTTATTTTCAAATTTTTCTTTGCAACAAAAAAAAGTCTGCCGAACCTGTTCCTACGTTATCAGACATGTCTGCCCAGATATATGAAAAAGTTAGCACAACACTTTTTGAATGTTTATTTCTTAAAATATTTCTTTAGTTGACTTTTATTTGTATATTCTCATTAGTTTAACAATTTTTTCTATTTTTATTTTCAAATTTTTCTTTGCAACAAAAAAAAGTCTGCCGAACCTGTTCCTACGTTATCCGACATGTCTGCCCAGATATATAAAAAAGTTAGCACAACACTTTGGAATGTTTATTTCTTAAAATATTTCTTTAGTTGACTTTTATTTGTATATTCTCATTAGTTTAACAATTTTTCCATATTTTTATTCTCAATTTTTTCTTTGCAACAAAAACAGTCTGCCAAACCTGTTCCTACGTTATCAGACATGTCTGCCCAGATATATAGAAAAGTTAGCACAGCACTTTTTGAATGTTTATTTCTTAAAATATTTCTTTATTTGACTTTTATTTGTATATTCTCATTAGTTTAAAATTGTTTCCATATTTTTATTCTCCAATTTTTCTTTGCAACAAAAAAAGTCTGTCGAACCTGTTCCTACGTTATCAGACATGTCTGCCCAGATATATACAAATCAAAATCGTATTGATTTTTGACTTATGCAGGTTTTATGCATGCGATTGACAATCACCAAATAATAATTTGAAAGTCAATAAATCAAAATATATGCTCAACCGCAAGTTACCCCTAAATTTTACGCCGTCAAAATACCGTGCCGTGGTCATTTAGGGTATGAGATAAATAAAAACTGATTTATTATTAATTTATAATATCTCATTGAATTAGTTAAAAAAATTGTTTGCAAAAATAATTTATAATTTTTAAAAATATTTGAAAGTCAATAGATCAAAATATCGGCTCAACCGCAAGTTACCTACAAAATGTGACGCCGTCAAAATACCGGAATCGATTTGAACTCCGATATGTCTATTGTGAATAATTTTTGGTTTGTTTTGGTTACAACCGATGAATTCAATTTCGAAGAAGGACGCTTTGGTAAGTATTTTAATATTAGATTATACTTTTTCTTATTTCTTTTACATTTCAGGAGTTTTCTACCTAATTGAAGAAGATCTCAAGACCAGGTTTCCACGAAGGACTTCATCACTTTGGAAGAAAGTAAATTTCTTTCGGTAAGTTTTTTGAAAATCCGAAGTGAACATGACGCTCATTTGGAGCATAACTGGAATAAATATTCGATTCCGAGAATATTTGGAAGACATCGTCGGTACAGTGCATAAACTGACCAACTCTACTTTTTGTGTTTCTAAGTTATGGATAATTTTAAGTTTATGGCCGATTGGAAAAGTTTATTCTGTTTTTTTTTCGTTATCGTTATTCGTGCATCAACATTACATAAAAACGTAAGAATTATACCAACAACAAAAAATAATAATATTTAAATATTATTTTTGCAAAAAAATTGTATTTCTCTTTGAGAATTATAAATTTGCATACATTTTTTTGTTTTTGAGAAAAGTCAGTAACTTTTTTTTGGTACAGAAGTACTTTATAATTCATAAATGTGCTCATATAACTCAGATTGATTGCAATTACTTTCAGGATGTTGCTTAAGTGTCTCTAAACTCTTTCTAACGGTCCGATTACGTGGAGTTAAAAAACTTCCGTTTCATCGAACTCGTCACTATCATCATCATTCCAACAAACGTCAACGTCTTGTAGTTTTTTCACAATATCAACATCAGATAGAAATTGAGTTGCAAAAATATTGTCATCTATTGAAATAAATTATATAAAAGAAATATCGTTTAATAGACTAAGTTGTGTAACATCAAGGATTTCAAAATTCATATGGACATATAAAAGGGTTACCGTCGCTGAAATAATTTAAGACGTTGTAGTGTTCGTTATTACCGCCATAAAATGTATGAAAACTGGAATATGGGACCATTAATATTGTTCGTTTTAAAAAAAAGTTCGCTATAACAGTGTAGATTTATATAAAGAAATTAGGCAAAACCTTTGGGACCTGAAAAAGTGTTCGTTATAACTGAAAATTCGTTATAAACGGTGTTCATTATAGGCGTACTCGACTGTACAATAATTACAAAACTTCTTCAAATAGAAACGAGATTTTTTTAAACGGCATAGAATATGAGTTTTGGGACACTTGCATCATTAAGCCCATTTTACAAGAAAGTGGAGTTGGTCAATTTACGCAGTATACCGACGACATATCAGTCAGAAGTTTTTAAAGCAATATCTGGGAAGAAAATAAACAATGTAAGATTTTTTAAATCTTCTGTTCATCTTTTCAAATAAATAGTGGTGATATTGAACAGAACAATCACAAACAATCAAAATATTGAATTTTTATCGTCCAGATTATTTGTCGTCTGGGCAATATGTTTCTAAAGTTTACTTTACACCGGCAGGCAAGTCTGTGAGATATGTCTGTCAAGAGATTTTTCGACTGATTTTCTAGCTATCAATTATTTTAGTAATTTATTTGCAAAAATAAACATTTTATCAATAATTTTAGTAAATTATTTGCAAAAATAAAGATGTACCGAAATGGAAATTTTACAAATAATTTCTTCTGGTTCTTATATAAAGAGAATAAAAATAAAAAGAAAAAATATGTGGTCGAAAGTTGTATAAGCCATTTACCAAATTTCGCTTTATTATTTTTTGCTTAATTTCAAGTTTTTCGAATATGCTTACAAATTTATGTATTACAAAAAAACCTGAGACCGCCAAAAAAGAGTTATGAGTGCAAATTTAACTAAATAAATCAATGAGAAGGAAGTGTGTAAAGGTAACATGGAATACACCAAAATTCTTATTGTATTCGTAATAAGATCTATTAGCCAAAAATTATATTTAAATATAATTAATTAAAAATATTTAAATTTTTTTTTTACCTTTTATTAAAATTATTAAAAATAATTAATTTTTATTTAAAAGTTACGAAATAACAGTTTTTTTTATTTAAACAATAACAATAAAAAATAAGAGTTATTTTTGACTTTTATTTTAGAAGTTACAAATAAGTATATGTTATTTAGTTTTCAAGTAAATACAACAAATAGTACTGCAACAGGATACAGATGCATAAATGGAATATATTAGAAAATAGTAGTATCCTTAAAGGTCGTCCTTGAAGGACATCATATAAAAGATATTGAATCATAGATCAAGAATCTTTTTAAATTTTGGTAATCCGTCACTTGGTTCAATATTTAACTTAAATTTTATTTCTGATTTTAGCATTTTAAGTGAATAAATTAAAAATAAGTGTTATTTTGTAACTTTTATATAAAAATTTTAAAATAAGTGTTATATAAAATATTTATTTTAAAACTTATAACAGTAACGGTCCCTGCAAAAAACTTAAATTAAAAGAAAAACTGAGAGCAAAATTTTCAAAAGGCTGTTAGTAAAAAGGAAAGAAATATTTTAAGAAATAAACATTCAAAAACTGTTGGGCTAAGTTTTTGTAAAAAGAAAATTCAAATATTAGGCATGTTCCGCTACTTTATACTCGGGAAGTATGGACTTGGCTCCACAAATATTTCTTACGTTTTATTAGGGATAGCCAAATATTTCTGCAAATAATAAAAGTTTTCTATTTACAAAAATTAATGTATTTTAAACAATTTCTAAAATTTTTATTTTTAATCAACATTTAGAAATTTCCAAGTATTTGGACTTTTTATACAAAATATAATTTTTACTTTTTTTTTAATTTCCAAATTGAACAGGAGCTGTCGACAGACTTGTCACATATGCATGAAATTTTCTGTCTGAACGGTTATTGACAACAAGGATGTCGTAGTAATTTGTTATCGATAACACTCTATCACTTCAAGAATTTGATTTTAGCAAAATTGAAACGTAGTATAAAAAGCCAGTTGAAGAGTTTGGCAACGCTAACTTTTATATATGGCAACACTTTTTTAAGCATTTTAGTAGATGCAAACGTATTCATCCTCTCCTATACTTGAGTCTTGGGATGCTACACTTTGAAATTTTTTTAAAAGAAAATGATATTCAATTGCCTAACGATATCAATAATTATTTATTACTATTCAGTGAAGAATAATCAGCTAGTCCCACAATTTCGAATGATGAAATCATGTCTGCTTGAAGAATATAAAGAGAAAACTTTTAATGGTGCACATGGAAAAACTCCAGAGTTTTTTATGATATACATGCATTGAGCATTACTTTATGTTATGTAGAAGTATATGTACTGGCAACATAGAACTCTTCAAATATATCTTACCTATCAACAACTATCAATGCCGACGCAGCGAACAAATTGACGGGTATGAGTTATATGACCAATTCAATATCAGCACGACAGCGCTGGTGTAAAAGCCATATTATTCGCTCAACAGCTATTGCACATGTTATGGAGAAAATGGAATTACGGCCTGTTCAAGATGTAACAGCAGATCTTGAGCGAAATAGAATAGCTCGACATTCTTTGCAACTTCAAAATTTAATTACTCACATGAATTGATAAGAGAATCTGCGATGTGAGAGTAGATTTGGACGAGGTAACTGAACGGGTGTCCAAACTTGAGAAGTTAGCGGACAGTGCTTTGGTTCTTAAATCTGAGGTTAAGGAATTAAAAATTCAAATGCTAAAACAGGAAAATTCGCTAGTAGCATGCGACCTGCGCCTGAATGGAATTCCTTTCGTGGAAAGCGAAAATTTATACAACGTTTTCCATACAATCTGCGAAACCATAACGCAGATTTTACAGATTTTACAAACGTAAAATCTGTACATCGCCTACAAAATAGGAATAACACGAAAAAAAATTACTCACCAGATGCAGTGAAACTGAAGTCTCCATATGACAAAAACTTCTTTTTAAAAAATCTTTCGGTGTATAGGAAAAACAATAGCAACAAATTAACACTAAACGATATTGGTTTTAACAGTAGTAAACCTTTTTATATAAATGAAAACTTGTCTAACGGAAACTACAAGATTTTTCAAAAGGCAATACAATTGAAAAAAGATAAAATAATTCAATCTGCTTATACGTTTAGAGGCCTTGTTTTCATAAAGCGTGCTGCAAACGAAGATCCTACATGCATAGAGCACGTTGAATGGAATATTTTGAATGTATTTCGAGCAAATAATGCTGATTTTTAACAACTCACGTTATTTTATTTTATTTTGTATTTGTTAGTTCTACATAGTCTGCTTCATAGAAGTTTATTTCTAATATATCGTTGCGTTGCTGATAAGGTTGCTGTTAAATTTGTACCTTTTTCTTATGAGCAATTCACATAGCTCTAATGTGTTTTCCAATGACGTAACTCTAACCATGGTGAAAATACTCTGTAAGCAGAAATATGGATTGGTATGTCATATAAACGCACAAAGTCTCAATAATAAAATGGATGAGTTCAGAATTACATTTGAAAACTCTGGTATAGACGTAATCTGCGTGTCCGAGACATGGTTTCATTTAGATTGTCCTAACTCACTGGTAAATCTTAATGGATACCGTGTTTACAGAGCTGATAGATATCGACATGGTGGAGGTGTTGCCATTTATATAAATGATAAGTTTAATTCTAAAATCATAAAAATATCTGAACACGGAGATGGGGTGGAATATATTTTTGTTGAAATTTCGTCTCTTAATAAGAAATTATTTGTTGGTTGTGTTTACCGTCCAAATCGAAATATCAGCTTCGGAGACTTTTTTAATTTGCTGGGAAATTTATCCATGGAATACAGTGATATAATAATCGCGGGAGATTTTAACTCGAATATATTATTAGAATCAATATTAACTGAGAACATGTTTTCGTTAGGTCTCTTGCCTACGAATACTGAATCACCAACACACTTCACTTGCACCAACACCCTTCTTGATCTTTTTTTTGTTTCTGATTCCTCGAATATACTTCTGTATGACTTAGTATCTGCCTCTTGCTTCTCGAAACATGATTTAATTTTTTTAACGTATAACTTCAAAACTCAAGAAAATGCTCAAGTTAATTCATATAGAGATTTCAAAAATTTTAATTTTACTATGCTGGAGGAAAAACTTTGCGAAATCGATTGGAATCATATCTACAACATACCCTCAGTTGATAATCAGTTATGCTTCCTGCAAAGTAATATTCAAATGCTTTTCGACTCCTCAGTGCCAAACAAAACTCACATTTCCAAGCCTAATATGCGACCATGGTTTTCGTCATCGATAAAATGTTTAATCAGTAAGAGAGATGAAGCATATTTAAGATGGAAACGTTTTAAAACTCCCGATCTCCTAGAAGAATATCGAACAGCTAGAACTTAACTCCAAACTAAAATGGAAGACTATACGTGAAATTGGAATTGGGAAGGGTGTAGTAATTAACAAAGATTCTGAAGTTGATGTCAATGAACTCAACAGATTTTTTACTAACACACCATCAGTCCAAGCTAATAATAATTACTGTCGATATCTAACTACGGAAAATGGGATTAGCTTTGAGTTTGTTTGCGTAAATCAGATGGATGTACTCTCATGTTTTTCCGAGGTTAAATCGAATGCTCAGGGTAGTGATAACATCGATCCCAGATTTCTCAGGTTAATTTTGCCTTATATCTTGCAAAATATAACATACTTCTTCAACAATATCATTACTACCAGTACGTATCCCTTAAAATGGAAACATGCCAAGGTAATACCAATACCAAAAGCTAATAGTGAGTACAGGCCAATAGCCATTCTATGTTTCCTCTCGAAAGTTTTTGAAAAGCTTCTTTACCGTCAAATAAGCGCTCACATATGTTCCCATATCCCAACAGTCTGGCTTTCGTTCAAATCACAGTTGTGTTACTGCATTGATTGATGTATCAGAAAATATTAGACGTAACTTGGAAGACCGACACCTTTCATTTCTTGTTCTATTAGATCATTCTAAGGCGTTTGATACAGTAGATCATGCTACTTTATGTAAGAAACTAAACCATCTATTTCATTTCTCTCCAACAGCTATAAAACTTATTGAATCTTATCTTACTGGCCGTACACAATCAGTATGCCATAACAAAAACATATCTACACGTCTTCCATGTGCTAAGGGTGTACCACAAGGCTCCATTTTACGGCCTTTGCTTTTTTCAACGTATATCAATGACTTACCCCAATGTCTAAAATTTTGCAAAGTCCACTTGTACGCTGATGATGTTCAGCTATATATAAGTAGCCCATTTCATTCTGTAAGTGATGTTGTTAATAAACTTAATCTGGATTTATCAAATATTCTTCAGTGGGCAACATCAAATGGACTTTGTCTTAACCCAAGCAAATCAAAATGTCTTTTAATTCACAATAGAACAGCAGCTCCCAACTATTCTGATATAAATATAGTAATTAATGGTGTAAGGATTGAAATAGTAACTCAGGCTAAAAACCTTGGGATCACTTTCAACAAAACGTTAAGTTGGTCGAGTCATATTAATTCAGTTGTAGGGCAAACATATTGTAAGCTCAGGGCTTTATGGTCAACCCAATCCCACACTCCCTTCGATATCCGAGTACTACTGGCAAAATCGTATATTCTACCTGGACTATTTTTCGGTTGTGAGCTTTTCGCAAATTGTGATTCGAGCAGCAAAAAGAGGTGAAATGTCGTATTCAATAACGTTATCAGATATATATACGGTTTAAGGAGATTTGATTCTGTTTCGCATCATGTTAAATTACTTTATGGTGTTTCTTTTGAAAACTTGTTAAATATTAAAACTCTAATATTTCTTCATAAAGTAATTTTCACGCGTAAGCCATCCTACCTTTTTGAATACCTATATTTTACACGTTCCAACCGGGGTAACAAATTAATTCCTTTTCTGCATCATAATCTAACATCTGAATGGCAATTCTTTATACACTCCATACGTCTTTGGAATTCACTACCACATAACCTTCAATTAATCAGCAACGCAAATCAATTTAAAAAACATGTTTTTGAATATTATAAACTCTATGATCGCATATTAATTTAAATGCATATTAAATGTTATTAATTTTGTCTATTTTTTTTCAAGTTTAATTGTAATGTAACCAGTAAATAAACAATTAAATGTTCCACGTAGTAAGTAAATTAAAACGTAAATCCGTTTTCAAGAGATAATGATAAAAATTATTTATATAATGTTTCAACAGGACAAGCAGTTTCAGAAGATATTGAATGTTTTTTGTTAAATGTAGAAAAGCTTTGTCATGAACAACGTCAACAATTTATAAATGAATGTTCCGAAGATCCAGAAAGATTTGAAAGACCGATTAAAAGAAATAAAATTCAAAACTTTGCGACTGCTGTTCCGAAGCAAAAAATATCTGTTTCTGGGAGACTGATAGCAGTGCAAGTGCAACGTGATTTATTTGGTCAATTATTATCCATCTCTTAAGAGCAAAAAATTAAATATCGATAAAGTTCTAACTTATCCATTAACACCAGTCCCACTAGCTTTGTGCCATATAGATGGAATGATTTATAAAACAGATAAATTAGTTTTATTGAAAATACTGCAAAACGAGATTCATAGCAATCCACCAGAACGATGTGATGTTATTATTTACGACGGGGTTTTTATTATACACTCAATAAGAGAATTGCCAACGTCATTTGGGAAAGTATCTGAGAAGTTGCTACAAGTATTTACTACGAAAATTGCGGACACTGTTATAACTGCATTAGACAGGTATATTTTTCCATCAATAAAAGATACTGAACACACTTTAAGAGGAACGCTCAGAGGTCAACGTTTTCAAATAATGGGATCTGATCAAATACGTCCATCCAATTTCGCGGATGCATTAAAAAATTTATATTTTTAAGAAGCTTTAATTGAATTTATTATTGAAGATGGGAAAAATGATTACATGGTACCGTTCATTGGGAATAATAGCATTTACGTGAATTATATACAGTGTTTTAAGTATGAAGTTCACCATGGAAAGTACTTAGCAAAGAAGAACCAAATTTGTCATGTGTAGGCCACTGACACTAAAATTGTGTTTCATGCTTGCAAGTTAGATCCTGATGCTCATGTAACGATAAGATGCTTGGACACTGATATTCTCGTCATTATGCGGGGCAACATGAATTTCATTGCAAACAATTTAAAAATCTCGATGTATTTTGGTGCTGGAAACCATCAAAGATTTATTGATATCAACAAACTATATGAAACATAGGTTCCACATTTATGTTCTTCGTTGCCAGGATTTCATGCACTCACAGGCTGTGATTTTAATCAGCATTCTACCGAAAAGGAAAAAAACCGTTATAGAAGCTCTGACTGATATTTCAAATTTACAGAATCGCAACATGAATCAGTTATTTGCAACACTGCAAATTGTATGGATTTAAAACAATAAATGACATCAATATCGCTCGCTTAACAACTTTCACTAATGCATATGGTAGGAATAAAAATGAAGATGTATTTTAATTAGAAAAAGGAATTGACGGTTCTATGTTCCTGCCTTGCAAGTCCGAGCTGCATCAACATTTGCTTCGTTCTTCATATATCGCCCATCTCTGCAGTCATGCACATCTTCCAATACTATCCGAATTATCCCCTGGAGAGTATGGATGGGAAGAAGGAGATGAAAAGTATTTTTATAAATGGTTCGAGGGAGATCAATTGCCACCATCGATCACAAGCATCGCTAATCTTGAAGAAAACCATGAAGGTATTATAAACTTATTCTTTCTCAGTTTCGGGCGAAAAATGTTGAATGACATGATTTTTACAATTTATTTATTTTTACAGATGACAATCAAATGGAGGAGAATGAAGATCAATGTGATATCACAATAAATAGCAGTGATGATGACGACGATGATGATGAATATAATTATGAATCCAACGAAATTTAAACAAATCATACAAATCAGTTCAATTTTACAAGTTTGCACGAGCAGCTGACGTGCAATCCCTCCTCCACGAACCAGCTGACTATTATTTTTCGACTCTACTTGACTTCAACAATTGATATTGTAAAATTTTGAACGGATAATGGTATCTCGATGAAATTTAAAATAGTTAAAGCTGAGGTGTTTTCAAATGATTTGGAAATATTCGGCTGCCTTTGGAGTGTGGGAGCCACTGCGTGGCCCTCCAAAGTTGGTCACCCCGGGTGTTGCAAAATTTCAAATGTTTGAGGAAAGTGCATTTATAAAGCGATTTAAAAGATTTTTTGTATTTAGATAGTGCTTCGAAAAACCTATAAAAAACATGCTTAAATGTATATGTTATCTCGTTTAAGTCAAGAGATATATGAAAAAATAAAAATAATTGTGCCATTTTTGGACGAGGTTGATTTAGTATTTTTAAGGTTGTGAGCCCAGTTTTTCTAAGATTCTTAATATGTTTATATCGTCAGTTTGCTTATGAAATTCTAAATTAAATTGCTGAAAGAATGATGCAAATATATTGATCCAATCGCAAATAAAAATTTGTAAAAAAGGCCCATTGTAAAAAAAAATATTCAGGGAGATAGCAATTTCTTTATTATTTCTCATAGAAATGTTCATGCAGATGCATTTCATTTAATGCCAAATTTAAATCAGTTCAGCAAAATGGTTCCCCGGCAAGGGAAGTCAAAAATACCCAGTATTTGAAAAATTTTTTTTTTTTTGAAAATTCTGAAATCGCAAACTGCCAACCAGAAAGCTCATTATATATTTTTTTGACCACAATATGTGGACTAGTTAACCCTAATGTATTTCAACATCCCTGCCATAAGCAAAGACAGTGTGGCTATTTTAGTAAAAAAAAAATCGGAATTTTTGAACATATTTTCCCCGTTTTGGGAATTTGGGTTTTTGTTGTAAGATATGGCAACTTATTATTATTCGTTTTTTTAAGGACTACTTTATGTACATTTTTCGTTAACATATTCCAGTCCGTTTGAATTTAACGCTATTTTTCATATAAGACATTATATCTCCAAAAAATACGATTTGACAAAATTTTACATTTTACTCAGAATCATGCCCAAAATAAAATGTGCTTGTAATTAATTTTTGTAAATTGGTTAATGTATTCCCTTTCTAACGATATGCAATACTTGTATGCCAAGAGTTCATTTATTTTTATAATTGTAATCAAACTTCACTACCTCTGTAAAAAAGTTTTATATCGTGAAACACACATATATATGGGGGCTATATCTAAGTCTGGACCGATATGCTTAGTTTTGTTACCACATTATAATAGTGTAAAAAAAACTAAGATGTGCAAAGTTTTGTTAACATCAGAGCAAAAATTTGGTTTTTGGCTATAATAATGTATAAAAGGTTATGCTAATTTGTATGGGAGGTACCAGAAGGGGCGGGACAAGCGGACCCATTATTGCAGTATATACTAGACCGGGTCACGAAAAAAAAATATCCAAAGTCGAGGGCAAATATTTAAGATCACCTCGAGACAACTTAAAAAAAAAAATTTTTCCTCCTCCACCCCCGGAAAAACAACCAAAATCGTTTTTTTATCGCTGCTTTTTTGTTTGTTGCTCAATCGTCACATACAAGACATCGGTGTATAGGCCTCGACGAGTACTACATTTGGCCTATAGATGTCGCTGATATACGACATCATCATCAAAATTTTTCCTCCTCCACCCCCGGAAAAACAACCAAAATCGTTTTTTTATCGCTGCTTTTTTGTTTGTTGCTCAATCGTCACATACAAGACATCGGTGTATAGGCCTCGACGAGTACTACATTTGGCCTATAGATGTCGCTGATATACGACATCATCTTGCAATGATGGCCTCATTTAAAGCTGTTTCTACCCCTAAAATTTAAAAATATTTTTTCCAGGATCAAAGCCCTTTAAAAACCAAGAATATTTCGGATAATTATTTCGAAATAACCTACCGAATGGAAAAAAAATAATTCTCGGTGGAAAACTTGGAAAATTCCGAATAAACACGAAAAAATTTGGATTTTTCGGCAAAATTTTGCATTGTATTGCGTCTTTTCGAATGCAAAAAAAGAAAATTTTGGTTGGAAAATCATGAAAAAATTCCAAAAATTTTTAATATTTTTTTCGGCGAAATTTTCCATTTTATCGTATGTTTTGTTAATTTTGGGCGATGTAATGTAAAAAATTTCGGATAATTATTCTAAAATGACTTTTCGAATGGAAAAATAGAAAAATTGTTGGTGAAAAACTAGTAAATTCAGGGAAAAAACTCGACAGATTTGGTTTTTTCGACGAAATTTTCCAATGAGTCGCGTGATTTGATAATTTCAGACGACGTTAAGGTGAAAAATTCGTTGTGACGCTTGGAAACTTTCGGATAATTGTGAAAAATTTATAGTAATTTATCAAGTGAGAAAGGCTGGCCCTTTTGCTTAAATTTTTTTTTTAATTGGTCGGAGAAAGTTTATTTGGGAAAATCCTACGGAAAAGTCGATTGAAAAATTCGATAATTCCGTTTTTTGTACGGAAAACACGGAAAATTCCGGAAAACACAAAAAATTTGAATTTTTTTATCGACGAAATTTTTGAAGTTTTCGCATGATTTGATGATTTTGAACCATGTTAAGGTGGAAAATTTCAAATAAATTTTGGTTGGAGAATTAAACGAGATAACTAATATTTAGTAGAGTTGGACTTTCTAGTTCCTTTTGGTGAATCGTTCCTTTCTGTTCCGTTCACCAAAAGGAACTAGTTCGTTCCTTCTGTTCCTTTCGTTCCTTTTCGTTCCTTTTGATCTTTTCGTTCACTTATTCAATATCACCACTTCGTTCATTCGTTCACTATGTTTTGATTGTTTTTAGTCTTTTTCGGATTATGAAGTGAACGATTTGCAAACAAACGTATTAAAAATGTCAGAGCTGCTTAAAAGTTTATAAAGTATTTTTAAATTGTTTAAATAGTGTGTAGCGTGTCTCTCACAATAGAGAACACTTAAGTCGACGCAACCAACACAAAGTACCAACATGACAATTTGAATACAATATAAACTATTTATGCTAACATAAACAGAATTCATTTCAAATAATATTTTTCCCAAAATATCCAACATTTAACGTAATATGATAAATGTCCAATATTCAAACACGCGCAACTGAATACGATCTCTCCGTACGTTGCAGCAGCATTCCATACCTGTGGGAATGCACTGTGTACAAGCAATGTGCGCTGCTTTTGAATGCACTCTGCGCTAGCAGCGACTACCGTCGCTGCCCATATGAACGTATGTACATATGTACTTGTTGGTCTGCAGAAACTACTACACATACATAGCAATAGAATCAAAATAAGATTGTATGTATTAATATGTAGATAGAAATAAAGTAACCAAATTAGGTATAAATACTGTCAAAATATAATTGCGACAGTCTAAACAAAATTGGATTTTTGATTGAGACATTACATGGCGAAGCGATCCTTAGACTGAACGGAAAATCCGCCGTTCTCAACAGTCCCCAGAGCATTTTACATTTTGGAGCACTTAACGTAACAATCGATCTTTCATGAAATGGGTTTCCTTGAACAAGTGATGATGGCCCCTAGTTTTAATGAACAATGTTCATACTACAACTATTTATTTAAACTATATACGTAAATTAACTCAATTTCAAAATTACATAAAAAAAACGTGCGCACATAACGAACGCATCGTTAATGGTAGAAAGCGATTTCGCTATTACCAACAAATACATTTTTTTGTTTAGTAAATTGTATTTACTTAACTACGCCTTCAGGCTATGAGCAAAAAAAAAATATACTAATTATGAAACAAAAATACAATTTGTTCCTCGAAATTTACAACAAGAAGAAAATGAAGGATATTGGATTCAATAGTAAACGCAAGAAGATTAAAAAAACTATAAGAACAAAGGTATATAAGATAAGTTATAAGAAGATTTTTTTAAAAATCCTTTAACAAATTTTGTGCTATATAATGGGCGGTCAAAAGTCAAAAATTGATACGCCAAACGCGAATGTTATTAACGAAGTGAAAATAGTTGAGGTAGAGGCTTCAACTACAATTAGAGTTTCTCTTTTTCCCGGACTTCTCATTTCCCGGGAAACCGGGAAAAATTTTTGCCTTTCCCGGGAATTCCCGGGAAATTTCGCGCAGTAGAAAAACAAGACAAACTATGTTAATTTTTTTAAATTTTGCAGTATGAGATTATATAGCACAAACTGCAAGTAAAACCAAAACATTACAAACAAAAACATAACAGACGAAAAACATTCATTTTAATGTATATGTATATAAAAATATTAGTTAAACAATAATAGTTAATTTGTCATTTTGAAAAAAACGTTTTTAAAACAGAAAGAGCGTTAATAGTTTCATCAGACAGTCTGTTTCTAATTATATTTACAACAGCGATCGGCGAGAGCGCGCACTTGTGCAACATGAGCGAGAGAGCCACACATGTATTCTCACACACATTGAACGAAAACAAACAAACTGAATCAGTCTCGCTTGAGCATTCGTCCGACGCAGTTGTGTCGACGCTTGTTGTTAGCAAGACAATAAAAGAAATGAATTTTTTCGGTAAAAATGAGTTCTTATATGTTAATGTGCATTGCCACGCGCACAGCAGTAATATTTCCTATATTATTATATTATAATTTTGTTCATAGTTATGAAAAAATCTTTACAACAATTTCCTTCACTACAGTGAGAGAGGGAAGAGAACAACTCACCAACACAAACCCATATTGTGGTTGTGTTAGTTGCCGATAGCTGATTTACAAACAGTGTTGCCACAAGAAATTTTTTTTCCGACCAAATTTGTTTCTATATCCTACCAAATTGGGTCAAAACCGACCAAAATTGTAACGAAAAAAAAAACAATATTTAATTTATAGAAAACTTTTATTAATTAAGCAAAAAATAATATAAATTCAGTCTATTATTTTAATTCTTTAAAGAAAAATATATACAAAACTATATAAACAAAAAAAATCTCTTATATATACAGAGATTTTGGAGATCACATTTGTCAGTAAATCCAAGATCATTTTTAACATATTTTCAGTTCACTACAGTTTATTCGGGGTTTTAAAGTCTTTTTTAGCTGACCATACAGTATGCGGACCTTTGTTCGTGATTAATTCTTTACAAAGCATGATACTGTTAATGGTATTAATTTCAAGTTTGTTTCTTAATTTAGATTTTATTAGAGATAGAGACGAAAACTCTCGTTCAGCAGCGGCTGAACTATGTGGTAGTGAAAATAAATTAAAGACAAATTTAACTAAATTTTCAGAACAATGTTCATTCAAACCATTTTTTATAGCAGATACATTTTCCCAAAACATGTCTATACTTAAATCAGGAGAAAGAGATGTCGCGCTGAGGCGCAATAAATTCCACTCTGTCACTATTAAATCTGGATCACATTCAACAAGACTAGAAAACTCTAAAATAAGAGGCAATATATCTAAGTTTTCCGAAGAAATTACTCTTGGGGGCGTTATTATATTTAAAAGTTAAATGTCTTCGCGCTTAAAATCAAATCGATGTTTGTAATATATCTGTAATAAATATTATGAAAATCATTTCAAAACTTGAAATAATTATATTTCAATACTTATTTGTGCATGTTTTTGGCCTTTTTTCACTTTCTATAAATTTCTTTTATGTTCATGCGTACGAGCTATTGTTTACATTTATTAGTCTTTAAATACCGCGAACAAGCATAACACAGTTCAGAGGCCATAAGATGTTTAAGACGTCTAAGACATCAGAGTAAACGGCAAATGATATTGTATTTTGGCCTTGTTCCATAGATGGCGTTTCACACATAGTAATGATTTTGTGAATATTTATAAATAAAATTTTGTGCAACACATGGTAAATTATAATAAAAATATAAATTTAAAATTTTTATTCAAAAATCTACCATAATCAGTTTGGGCCTACCATCCGACCAAAATTAAAAAATTTAAATTCGTCCGACCAAATTTGGTAGAATTCTACCAAAACGGCAACACTGTTTACAAATTGCCCTGTTGTTGAGAACATTCTCTCGCTTTCAACTGATGTTGGCCCTATTGTCAGAAGAGCATTCAATAAAATAGTGACATTTTCCGTTGCTTTTCCACTTGCTTCGTAAAATTGTAAATCCATTTTTTATCGAGTAATTATGTTGTATATTACTTTATGCAACATTGCATTTGTTATGGCATCGGTTAAAATATCCTCAAATGGTCTTTCGGTACTAATGTCACAAATAGGAATTTCGTCCGATTCCAGAACTTCGTCGATAACGTCTTCTTTAAAAAGTCGAGTATAAATTTGTTCAGCGTACGCGATCACATTTTGTTCTGAAGCAGTTAGAAAGAAGTTATTAGCTTTGTTATCAAATACTGTTGGATCTTTAAGATACTTCACTAAAGTATAAAGACGCTTGCCCCTCCTTCCTTCAATTCGCTTTTTTTAACCCTAGACGGGTAATCTTCGTCGATTCGACGAACACTGTTGCTTTTTTTTCAAATATCTCTCTTATTTTTCACAATATTCTGTTGCCTTTTGCAATAGCGTTAGTTTGTGATGTTTTTTCAAGCTATGCTGGCATATGACAGCATTAGTTAAGCGTAATTGTTATATTTTTGCAATAAACAAAAACTCGCGTCGTCGAAACGACGAAGGTTACCTTTTGTGTGACTTTTTGCTCTTGCAAAAAAGTCACCAAATCCAAAAAATATTTTGATTTTTTAAATTAAAATATATAAAATATCGGAATTACCAGATGATTTAATTGAAAATTGTGAAAATGCTCCTGAAGACCCCAATTGCGGTTCAATGATCGAAGATAAAATTGAAAAATATGTCGAGGAAGATGTATTTTTGCATGTGGAGGAGTACGACTGCGATGACGATATTATACCAGATTCGGGTGATGAAAATAATCGTGAGCCACTAAATTTGTTCCGAAATTACTAATAATGTGTAAAAAAAACAATTCGTGGGAAACAAATAAATTTTTGGTCCACTAAAAATAAAATGATGTAAGGCGTGGAATAAATATATTGCATCAAAGGTGAGGACCGACTAGTGAAGCATTTGGCCGAATTAACCCCTTATCGTACTTCTAACAATTCGAATGCGACGATATTTCGGACGAAATTGTAAATTAGAAGAACGTTGAAATTGAGAATCGCGTTCAACCACACGAGTTTTTGAATAAATAAATTCTGGCCTTTTTGAGCCTCTTTAATCAAAAATAAAGAGAAAAAAATTCTGAAAATAACTTTTTATAAAACTGTCGAATGTTGGAAACGAAAAAGAAGAACAAAAAAACTCTAATTTTGTAAAAATTGTTCTTTCGAAAAAAGAAAAATGCAAAAGATTTTTTGTTATACCTGTATGTGGGAAGCACAAATTCTAACTTGTGCCTACTATACAAGGAAATAATTTTTCGAAGTGTTTTTTGTTTTAATTGATAAAATTAAGTGTATTGTAAATTTTTTTGCACAAGTTGAGAAGCCGTGTCTATTTTATTTTATACTACAGAACTATTTAAATACTAGTATCTACTTGAGACCAAAAAACATGGGCTGAAAAGAGACATGCTCGAAAATTAACCAAATAGCTTTAAAATTATACAGTTTTTGTGTTTTCTTCTTCGCTAGAGTCTATAATAGATTAAATATGATGTTTCGGACTGGTACGCTAGACTTTTTGCTAAAAATTTCCATGTCAAAAAGGACTTCGTCGATTCGACGAAGATTACCCTTAGTGTGTGTAAAATATGATTACCCTTCTAGGGTTAAGCTTCTAAAATTTGAGCTGCTAAAGGTGCTTTAATTTCCCGGGAATCCCGGACGAATTTCCCGGGAAACCGGGAATTAAAAATGACCGGGAATCCCGGGAATTCCCGCCCGGGAAAACCCGGGAGAGAAACTCTAACTACAATTTACCTCTTAATAATAATTGCAATAATGGTCTTGCAGTTTGTGACTACATTGTATCAACTACATTAAAAATCACTAAAGAAAAATTATTTGAGATCAGTTTCATTAGCTAATGAGTTAAACAAGGTTTAGCGTTAGTGAATAATGAATAAATAAATTCAAATGGACTGGCAAAATATAGTTCAAAAACTTAGACATATAAAGAGATTGAAATCCCAAAAACTATTTGTAATACCCAAACGGGGCAGATAAAGAATAAAAAGGAAGACAACATGGCAACACAGACAGTAGTTGAATTCGTGAATACTGCTACTAAGTTGATTCCCGATTTTGATGGAAAGCCAGAAAATCTTAGATCCTTTTTGGATGCGCTTTCTCTAATAGACATACTTAAAGGCACCAACGAAGCAGTGGCCATAACAATAATTAAAACTAAATTAAAAGGCAATGCCAGAAATCTACTGGGAGATGAATCCACAATACAAGAAGTTCTGTCCAGTTCAGTCAAGGGAGAATCAGTTGAGGTCTTGTCGGCCAAGATACTGAATATAAGACAAAACAATAAGTCTGCCAATAACTATTGTAGTGAAATAGAGGCATTAACTAAATCACTGGAAAATGCATACATCTCTGATGGATTATCTACTGCTTTGGCAACTAAATACAGTACACAGGTCGCCGTAAAGGCAATGACTAAAAACTGCAACAATGATAGAGTCAAACTCGTCATGGAGGCAGGAAATTTTACGAATATGAATGAAGCTATTGAAAAGTTTGTCAGTAGCTGCACCGAAGCTACAGGGCAAAATGCTGTCCTTTACTTCAAAAATAAAAGTAATAACAATTACCGTGGAAATAATAGAAGACCATCTGGTAGAGGTGGAAGAAGAGGAAACAATAATGGTTTCAACAACCACAGTAACTGAAACAACAATTCTAATTATCGTGGAAATAGACGCGGACAATATAACAGACGTAACGGCAATGGTCAAAACACCAACGTTATGGTGACTAACACAGACCATTGTTAAAAAAATAGTTCTCAAAGGCTTTGTTTAGAGGACTTATAAATCATTTTTCATATCTAAATACAAAAAAAAAATGTCTGCTGTTTTTGTTGTGGTGATGCCACCATTTTAGAATTGTTACGTATGAACGTAAGAACAAGTGAACGAATGACCGAAAATGTCAAAAGAACGAAATAAGCAAAAAGGAACGAAAAGATCAGAAGGAACGAAAAGAGCAGAAGGAACTAAAAAGCAAAAGGAACGAAAAGAGCGGAATAACTTATAAGCGGTTGCTTTAAAGTCATTGCCCGGGGAATACTTGGTCTAAGACCGGTTATCTTATAGTTATCTGCTTGGATAGTGCCACAAAGGAATCGCTTCTGGTCACTCCCAAGTGAGTGACAATCAGTAACTTTCAACCTCTGACCAAAGTCCCATTCCCCAAGACATTGGGAATGCCAGCTCCAAATCGTTCGATGCAAGATGCATTCATAATCGAGATGAGCTGACCGAAAGAGATCGATCAAATGTGCCGCTGTCAAATTCCGAGTACAAGAACGTGTACGATTCGCTGATGAAGTTTGTTGACGATGAAACGGGAGGCATTTACTTTCTCGATGCTCCCGGTGGGACAGGCAATACATCTTTTTGTTGGATCTGGCGACAATTCGGTCAAGACCTCAAATAACGTTAGCCGCTGCATCCTCCGGCATGGCTGCCACATTGTTCGAAAGCAGTTTAACTGCAAATTCCGCTTCGAAACTGTCGATGAATTTTTTCTCGGCATCAGCGAAATTGATGCGAGAATGCAAGATGAGGAATAAACGAGCTTTGGAAGTAGTAGTAGTTAAGAAGGATTTACGAGGTGATTTAAAACGATTTGGTAGGGCTATGATATTGCTCACGAAATCTATTGTAGCCGATTTACTTATACCATGCTTGAAATCGTCGTCAATGTCAGGAAGTTGAAATTGACCACGAAAATGAGAGTTACATTGCAGAACTTCCCATCGTCTGCTAAATTCTCGAGACAACTGCTGGCACTTGCCAATGGCCAAATTTGTGTTGATGTTTCGACTGAAGTGTTCCCTGCCATGGCACAAAATTATAAAAATCTCGATTGGAATTATCAACGGGCAGTACTAGCAGCGAAGAAAAAGGACTTCGATAGCTTGAATTTCATTTTAGAAAGTCAAATCGCTGGAGAACTGCATTCGTCAAATCCGATTACAGCGTGACCAACAAGGGATGAAGCGACCAAATAATCGATCATAATCATATAGCGGAATCTGAAACAACCGAAATTATGCCGACGATCATCAAGGGCAAATTCAAAGAAAAGGAATTCCTTATCTCACGAATTCCAATTATTCCAACTGATCATCCATTCCAATTGGCTTTTGACAATGGCAATCAAGAAATCGCAAGGCCAGCTGTACAAACATCGTTTTCACATCGTTTATCACATCAGTCTCTACTGAGTTTATCTGAAGGCATTAAATTGGGGCGGGGCGAAGTTCGCCGGGTCCGCTAGTAAAATATATACATAATTTTGCACTTGTATTTTTCCCATGCAATTTGCAACACTGAACATTTGTGCAAGATGAAAATGAATCAGCGCTTACAATGACTAATGACACTGAAAAATTTTGAGTCGCGCCAAGATTTGCTGTAATTACATATCTTTGCTCTTTTTGGGATTTCATTTGTAATAAAAATTATATTTCGTCGGTAACTAGATTAAAAATGAATTATGTCAAGAAAATGTGTAAATTTTTTTTAGATTTATGCAAAAATTTGAGCTACAAAGTATGGAATTATTTTTATAAAAGATTTTCCGTCAGCGCTATAAAGTATGCAATAATTTGCGATAATAATGCAAACAACATAAAAAATGTTTTTGTTAATGCTGCAAATACACCTTGTCATATGTAACTATTTTGTTTTTGAATGAAACTGTATACTTTCAGAGCAAAATGTGCTTGGTTTTTAAAAGGCTTTAATCCTAGGAAAAAATATTTTTAAATTTTAGGGGTAGAAACTGCTCTAAATGAGGCCATCATTGCAAAATGATGTCGTATATCAGCGACATCTATAGGACAAATGTAGTACTCGTCGAAACCTAAACACTGATGCATTCGATTTTATGATTGAGCCACAAACAAAAAAGCAGCGAATAAAAACGATTTTGACTGTTTTTCGGGGGGTGTGGGAGGAAAAACAATTTTTTTAAGTTGTCTTGAGGTGATCTCTAATATTTGCCCTCGACTTTGGAAAAAAAATTGTATAGGGACCGACCCGGTCTAGTATATACTACACGCTATAAAATAATAATCCCAGCAAAATTTTAGCTTCGCAGAAACAAATGAATATTACATTAAAAATCAAATTTTTAAGTTAAAAAATAACTTTGCTGGATATGTTTATGCAATAAACGACATTTTTCGTAATTTGTCTCGCATTCATGTGCATAGGGATTTATAAATCATAAATAACTTAGTTAATGAGTCTATGGGGTTGTAGGTTTTATTTATAAGTAACGACTCCATAATTATTTTTTAATCACATGTGTACATAAAATGTCTCTTATTGCATAAACATATTTAGCAAAATTATATTTTAAGTTATAAATTTAATTTTTATGCACAATTCATATGTTTTTCCTGCATTTGATGTTATTATTACCATTTTTAACAAATTTTGAATACAATTTGTATAACCTCAGTAACAGGGTAGAGGGAATATATAATTTTATATGGGAAGAAGTTAAGCCCAACAGAGCATTCTACTGAGACCTTAGACTTCTTTAGAAAAAATAAGTTTTGGGGCTTTTTAATCCAATAAAGCCTTGTCCGTCTGGCCGACTGGGTAAATGTTTAAGACGATAACTTGTGTAATCTTAATAAATTTAAATATAAAGTAGTAAATACTGCAATAATGGGTCCGCTTGCCCCCTCCCTTCTGGTACCTCCCATACAAATTAGCATAACCTTTTACACTTTATTGTAGCCAAAAACCAAATTTTTGCTCTGATGTTAACAAAACTTTGCACATCTTAGTTTTTTTACACTATTATTATGTGTTAAGATTTAGATTTCAGATTTAGATATAGCCCCCATATATATGTGTGTTTTACGATATAAACCTTTTTTACAGAGGTAGTGAAGTTTGATTATAATTATAAAAATAAATGAACTCTAATAAATGACTTAAACGAGATAACATATATGTACCTGTAAGCATGTTTTTGAAGGTTTTTTGAAGCACTATCTTTTAAATCGGTTCATAAATGCACTTTCCACAAACATTTGAAATTTTGCAACATCCGAGGTGACTAACTTTGGAGTTACGGAGCCGAATATTTCCAAATCATCTCGAAAACACCTCAGCTTTAACTTTAAGAAATATGTGAAGGTCAAATATTTGCCTAAACTGACCGTACATATGAATAGTAATTATGTACAGTGGATGGTGTTGTATTGAAGCAATACGTGAAGTAAGCTAACCATTTATCCCAATATGTTCGAGGTTATGTATGAACGAACGTACTCATTGAACGTTATGTGGGATCTTTCTATGGTACCTAGAGTTTGATGATGATATGCTGTTGAAGTTACATAGTCGATATTCAACAATTGACATAATTACTTTATGGATTGGTTTTTGTATTCGGTTCTCATATCATAAATCATTTTCCGTATGGAGCCATAAACAAAAAAAAACCTTTGAGAATCGCCGCCGCCACGGTTGTTATCATAATTTTGGCCTCTAGAACTATTAGTATTAAATTGATTATTATTGTCATTACCTCTTGATCTTTTGTATCTATTGTTACCATGACCACGATGTTGGTTATTTCCACGATGACTATCGTGGTGGTAGAGAATGGAGTTCGGCTGGCCAAATGCTTCGGTACAGCTACCAAAAAATTTTTATATTACCTCATTCATATTTGAAAAGGTTCCCGATTCCATTATCAGGCGTACCCTTTCGTTTGCCGCATTTTACACGATAGCTTTTACGGCCATCTGATATATACGCAGTTTCCAATTTCCTTGTGAGGTCCTCTATCTCTTTTGCGTACGTGTTGGCGTTTTTGCCATGTTGTCTTACATTCATCAATTTTGCATTAACAACATCGGTTTCGCCAATACAACAATAAGGGTTTCGCCCCGTACTGTAGTTTTCAATTTTGCTATATACGCTGAATAGTATTTACGTCATTAAACAGTATTGTAGCAGAGTCCTTTAGTTTTGTTCTAATAACATTAACAGCCACTGCCTCATGGGTATCTTTAACAGATCCACTAAATTTAATGCATCTTCAAAACTTTGTAGATTTTCGGGTTGACCGTCAAAATCTGGTAAAAGTCAAGAGGCTAAGCCTAGGAACTCAGTAATCAATTGTGGCATGTTTATTGTTGTTTCTTTATACCATCACCCTTAGAGATGAGGGTATATATCATTTGATATGAGCCAAAAGTGTAACACATAGAAGGACTTTAGACCCTAGGTTTCTTTTAACCAAATTCGATTCATGACTTTTTAAGTCGTTTCAGTCATGCCCGTCTGTCTGTCCGGCTGATTCGCACGATAACTTTCGAAAGACGCAACCAAATGTTTTGAAATTTACACGAGTTAATATTTTTCCAAAAATACTTACGGTATTGCAAATGGGATACATCGCACCGCCCCTTCTGGTACCTCTCATACAAATACATTATTCCGCCCACTTTAGAGATCGAGTAATAATATCAATACACCCAACCGAATCGTACCCAAGTTCTGTACTTAGTAAATCTATAACAGGATAAAGTTTTGGGGGAAAAAATTGGAAGTCTAGCCACGCCCCTTCTGGTAGCTCCCATACAAATGTACTTTACCGGCCACTTTAGAGATGGAGTAATAATGTCTAAAAATCCAACGCGATAGTATCTAAATTCTTTAGTTAGTAAAGCTATAGCAGGATACAGTTTTTGAGAAAAAAAAAATTTGAAGCCTAGCCACGCCCCATTTGTTACCTTCAATACACATCTGGTACAGCCCACTTTAGAAATCGATTAATATTATTAATAGACCTAACGCGATCGTGCCCAAAATCTGTATTTTGTTAAGCTATAACAGGATAAAGTTTTGGAGAAAAATTTGGAAGTTATAGTTTCTTTTATTTCATTTAAGCATGGCAACATCAGTACAGAGCGATGGTATAAATCGTGTTGTATATATAATGAATGTAAAGAGTTTTTGAAACCTATTCCTGAAGAAAATAGGCTCCACGAAAAGCCCCCCAATAAAATAATGCCTAAACAAGAAATGAAATATTCCCCAAATTTTTTTCATACATTTTTGGGTGTTATTTCATATGAAATAACAAATTTAAAGTAATCTTCAATAAAATAACACCCAACCAATTTTTTAAATTCTTGTTTCTTGTTTCATACCGTGTATAATTTGGGTGCTATTTAATTTTTTATTCGGGGGTTATTTCATTTTTAAAGCTGTTGGTTTTTAGGGGTTTTAATTATATAAAAATAGGGCTTTTACAAGAAAACTTTGAGCCTGTGAATATATTATAATATATTTTTAATGTTTACAGATATTTCCATTTGTGTTCATATTGACGGATAGATTTGCTTGTGAACATTGGAGGTGGTTGTGTAAAGGCCAAACAGTCCATATTGACTTCATGAAATCCTTTGTAAAACTGACTCTTTTATGAATTTAAGGCATAATTTCATTTTTGTTGCTGATGGGGTTTATTTCATTGGGGGTTATTTTATTTTCATCATTGGGTGTTATTTCATATGAAATAACTCCCAAATATTGGGGGTTATTTCGTTTTCGCTTTGGGGTTTATTTATTTTTCGATGTTATTTCATTCACCTTTTTTGGGTGTTATTTCCAATTTTTTGGGGGTTAATTCATTGGGGGTTATTTCCCGGGCGTTATTTCATTGGGGGGTTTTTCGTGGAGTCAGAAAATATGCTTAAAATAAAATCGGATTGCCTGCAGTTTTTCATCATAGCATTAGAAAAGATACAACAAAGATCCATTAAAAGACGGATCAATTTTTAAAGAAATTGAAATTCTAAATCCAGGTAACAGCAAAATCGAATATAAATTCGAATTATTATCTGAGAAATACAATATAAATTTAAACGACCTCTTACTTGAGTGGAGAACTTTAGAGTTTAATTTCTCGCAGGATGAAATTAAATCATTTAAACAGATGATTGTTTTGGAATTCTTGTGCAAAGTAATTATAACTAAAAATTTTAATGATAGTTTGGTATTTAAAAATTTGGTTGAAATTATATTTGCACTATCTCATGCAAATGCTTATGCTGAGCAAATATTTTCTATTACTACCGATGTTCGGACAAAAAAGCGATATAAATTGAACCATACAATTTTAAATTCAATATGAATAATACGATCTTTCTTGTAAAATGAGAATATTAGTTGCAATGATTTTAAATGTACTCACAATCATTTTAAACAATTAAGTTGTAAGTCACTATATTTTTAAAATTAGAATAAAAGGCATTTTTATAATTTTGTAATAGTTAAATCAAAATATGACTGATATTTTTTATAATATGCAACAGAAGTTGTGTTTTCAGTACTTAATTATACTAATTTTTTGTTTGTTCTATAATAGTTTTTGTTGCAAGTGGGTTTTTTTTTTAAATATAAGCAAAAATATATTATGAAAGCTTTTGTCCCTAAATTTGTATTTTTAGTTCATAAAATATAATAACTTTTAAATACATTTAATGTAAAAATTCAAATATATATTCGTATAAATTTTTTATTTTCTTAAATATTTATATATTTGTTTAATTTGAACGTTTAAGTGTAGGGATTGTAGGAACATTTTTTGTTTAAATGTAGGGGAAATATATATTTTTTTTTCGCCCATGTAGGTACTTTAAAAAAAATCCTCTGGAAACACTGTTTTACCTCTATACTACTTTGTGTCAAGACGGTAATTATTTTTCTTCGAACGTCAATGAAGTAGGCCTAAGCCGCAGTCTGGTGTGATTTTGTAAAGCGAGCATAATTCGAGTCTGGAAGTACTCCTATTTCCTGGAAACGTTCGAATAAAATTGTAAGATGTTTTTTAAGGGTTTCTTCTTTAGGAGTTTTTTCTATGATTAGGCACTTATATGACCTATTTAAATATTCCTCTAATCTGCTGGCAATTTGTAGCCAATCCATATGGGTGACACTAAATCAGCACAAATGGAAGACAAAAAGAAGAAAAAAATTTGGAAACGTAGAAGTGGGAATTTCCACATAAATGCCTTACAGAAGTAATTGTCATATTGGTATTTTAAAATTAACCACTGTTAATTTGAAAGAAATCTTATTCACTTTCACCCTTTTTTCTATTTTAGACAATTCTAAATTTTCTCTATGCCATTGGCCATGGAAGCGGCACCCGTATAGTTTTTCTCAACGATCGTTTATGCAATTTTAACAAGGTCGTTAACAATTGCATGGCCAAAATCACTATAGTTATACCCAAATAAATTACCGGGAGTTTTACTTCCACTGTAATTTCATTTATTACATTAGCGTTGATGTTTCCAACTTTAGTCTCTTGACCACCCATTTTCAAAATTTCTTTTAAGAAATTCGCAAAAGGAATTATCATTCAAAATATTACGTTACAATATAAATGATTTTTATTAATTTCATACAATTTATTTTGTTTTAGAAATATTACAATATTTTTTTTGTCCTATCGCTCGTTTTGTGTTAGTCGCATTGTTACATCTCTTTTTTTGTATTAATATTGTTTTGGCATTAAGAAGGCTAATATTTTGTTTTTATTAATTAAAATTGTATCTCACTTTCATTATAAATTTTCTTTTCCTAATTCAAGTTTTCAACAGTAGAGCAGTGGTGGGTTTTGTATTGATTATATACGAAGTTATTATTTATTTTCTTCTTGTTGCATTTTATTTTATATAATAATTATTCATTCAAATTTTGTAACAGTATAGTTTAAAATATTTTTTTTTCATTGTTTTCATTATAACTTTTACTGGTACGTTATAAAAACATACACTGTTGGTGAAACTTTTCCAAAAATTGTATGTTTTCAACACAACTTAAACAGATAAGTTTTCCCGAGCTCCTTGCAGGATCGCCATGTGGAATTAAAAATACTCGACCTTTTGTGTTTGTATCCTGGTGAGCAACTGTTTTATTATAAAATAAAAAACACTTTAATAAAACAATAGTGTATAATTTTTTTGGTGTTTTGAGAAAATCGAGTTTAAAGTTTTCGTCAAATCGGATGTCTATTAAAACCTCAATATCGCTGTTAATATAAGTTTTTTATGGTGTTTTTTCGACGAATACATAATACCGTTCCTGTCTTATAAACTGACAAGGTTTTATTATTTTACGCATCCTTTAAGACCATAATTATGTCATTCAAAACGCAAGTACGCCACATAGGTTGTTTTAGTTTTTAAAAATTGGTATACACTGGTTTATTCAATAATTGTATGTTAGCTTTTCCGAAATATTTGATCACAAAAATATCAATTTGTAATATTATAAAACAGTAACAGTTAACAACCTCGGATTATTTGTAGATAGTTTTGGTAATTTATTGGCACATATTCATTTATTTGCAATTTATGTTATTACTACGGACGTAGGGGGAAACACCTAATTGCGAGAAAACTGAACCTCATTGCTAAGGAGAGTTGGGTGAGAGAAACCACTTGCACGGCGACAGAACAAATTTGACATACAATGGATATACAGAGGACACGATTTGTGCTGACCCTGTACAGAGTCCACCTGAGCAACATCATAGCAGGAATAACCGGTCACTGGCCGGTTCGCAAACACGCTAAGAGGTTGTAACTGCCCTACAGCGATTTTTGTAGAAGAGAAGACAATGAAGCATCTTCTCTGTCGGAACATCCATGCCTTTTCCCAAGCAACGAAATGGCTGTTAGTGACGTTGACCGAAAATATTTGGTGCGAAAATTTGAAAATAGTATCACAACAGGACTAATACTAGGACTAGGGTTGCCAGATCCAGATTCGCAAAAAGCTGGACATTCCGATTAAAAAAACTGGATTTTGGGAAAATAGCTGGAAATTTTCAAAAAAATGTCTAAGAAAAAAAATTCCAAGTTCAGTTTTGTATAAATTTTTTTTTTTTTAAAAAAACATTTTTTAACTTTATTGAAAACATAAAGTAATACAATTGAACTTAAACATCTTTAATTCAGTCTTTCCAATTTTTCAAATTTTAAATAATTCTTTAAAAAATTAATAAAACTTGCACTTTTCACTCAAACCTTTGAGAATTAAAATTAAACAACAAAAAGAAAAACAAAACAAAAATCTTAATATAAAAAGAACTACAATTAAAAATGCAATTAACAAAAAAATAACAATTTATTCTAGAAAATGAAAATTATAAATTTTTTCAAAAGTTATTGTATTAAATGTACTAATAAGGATATTTGTAACACAAACATCATTGCATTAATTTTTTTTCCAAAATTACTTTTAAGCTGGACAATCCAGCCGAATCCAGCCCGCCAGGCAACCCTAACTAGGACCCATGTGAGCTGTGTTGAACGTGGCTGCCGAATTAACCTAACCTTTTCCAAAATGAAACCTTTCCAAGGCAAGTGGAACTTTTTCTTTTTCCTTGTGGAATTTATAAACCATATCCATCACATTGTTGGAGGAGTCGTTTTGATTAAGTCGTTGAAACACTTCGATTAATAACATCAACAATATTGTGTTCAGTTGACTCGTCACTCAATATTGTTTTAATTTTTGAAAACGCCGTCTCTATCAAATTTAGCATAGGCGAATAGGGGGGGTCAAAATTTTAGGGAACAACCCCTATCTTGAATGATATCTTGCATATCTAGCCTTGTGTACATTCGAGCATTACTCAAAAAGAATTTTCTAACTGCCCAGTAATTTTTTTACTATAGAGTTAGTGACTACCATTAGATGCACAATTAACGACACATTTCGTCCCATCACAGTGGGAATAACGATTCGTGCTCTGGATCATATTTTGGAGCGTGCTTAAGTTCTTCGAAGGTGAACATTATTATTATCTTATCTTATACAAAAATTTATTTTCCCTTTGCTGAAGTGAATTCCCTGGTAATATTTTTCGCGTAACTCCAGTGTGCGGGGACTGTTCATTCTATCCATCTTTACTAAAGCCAAATTTAAGGAAAGTTAAGTTTCCGAAGACTTTGAGAGGGATATATTCTTTTCTGTGTACATTCTTTTGTTTATGTTTTTAACGTTATTCCAGGTCTTTTCTATCCACTCAAGTACTCTGGTCGTCAACATTTTAATTCTGCATCCACCACGTTTTCCTTCCAATAAAATCTCCCAATTGTTTTGTGCCGTGATATCAATCTTTTATTAATGTTTACAACAGTTTCGTTTCTCGATTGGCCTTCCTCGTATTACTTAAAAATTGATGCGTAGCTTCTTATCCCCCTCCGGTCATAATGTCTACGATTACTGATTCCGCTTTCTAAATTTACTTCATACTGTTTTGAAGACACTAACGATTCTTGTCTAGGCTGCCAATTATCTGAACTTCCAGAACTAAGATCTTCATCACTAATTTTAATTTAAGTGTCTTTCGCAGCATTTGCTAAACGTTGTACGTTGTATTTAAAAACGTTGTATTTTTTAAGCATTGTAAATAACCAGAGGCCGTAACTCTTACAACTTTTACTTATAAAAGTCTCTCTTTTAGAATTATTTCTCTCCGAAGATAATAAGGTAATTTTCTTTGGCTGATACCCTTCATAATTTGTAAAAAATGGTGATAAACTGGTTATTTGCACTACAACTATAATTTGTTAGACTTTAAACCGTAAAAAAGGGGAGTTTGTATTGGAGGTGGAAGAAGTTTTGGACCGATCGGGCTCATCTTAGAACTTAACCTCCTCTTTGAGGATATAAGCTTGTAACTCAAATTTCAGCTTGATATGTCTTAAACTACGGGTGTAATCGCGGGGACAGACGGACATCTTTTAATCGACTCAGACGCTGATCAATTATATAAATATACTAGCTGGCCCGGCAGACTTCGTCTTGCCTCCAATTTATTGTAAAAGATGTTAAGTACAGTTGAAATCTAATCACGATTGGTTAATTACTTGACCTCTGAAATACATATTTCAAATTAAAGGGCGAGATTTTTCCGGACAAAATTTGTACTTTATATACCTAAAAGATTATGATATATTATTGTAAGAATTGCTAAAATGGATCAGCAGTGTCGTCGATGATTTGATGAAAACTTACTTATTGATAGGCATATATTCTTAAACCAAATTTTTAAGCCGATTGACTCACATATAACTTTCTGCGTTGGTGTACTGGGTGATTGTATCTTTCGGTGTTTGGTCTGAGCCATGATAGCACTTTGCCCCTTTTTATTCCACGATAGCACCTTGCCCCTTTTTGGGTTAAAAACGGGGCAAAGTGCTATCATGTACGAATTTTCCAAAATCCCTTCATTTGACTCAACAACCCTATAAACTGTTTGGTCTCCGTAATAGCAACAGTTTTTCCCATTTCCGGGTAAGTCTCCTTAAAGTTTGAATGCGAAAAATCACTTTGTGAAGCTCTTTAATTTTATAGGAAGTGCTCCAATACAACTGTTCGCCATTCTACCATAAGCCGTTTTGTGGTCTGGGTGACCATCTATAGTCCATCACCAACTTTCACTGACATTTTGGTACAAATCGGTTCAACCGTTTTCGCAATTAGTGGTGACATCAAAATGTACATCCATTTTTATATATAGACTTCTCAATAATTTTGATGTTTTAAAGATGTTTATATGTAATGTTATCACTGGTGACTAAATACTTACTTACTTAAGTGGCCAATTACAATTTACGAAACGTAGTTCATAAATTTGAGACCCGAAGTAATAAAGAATTCCACACGCTTCGGTGTTCTCCAGTTAGTCCTAACACCTTTCTCGCTGGAGCATTTACATCCATCCTGGCAACATGTCCCAGCCATCGAAGTCGTTGGATTCTGACTCTTTTAGCTACGTCGATGTCGTGGTAAAGCTCATACAGCTCATGGTTCATCGGATGGCGAAACTCGCCGTCGACACAGATAGGTCCATATATTTTTCGAAGTACTTTTCTCTCGAATACTCCCAGGTTTTGTATGTCCGTTGTAGTAAGCACCCATGATTCGGCAGCATACAACAGAACAGGTAAGGTAAGCACTGGTATAGCTGTTTCTTAGTATTCCGAGATAAGGTGGTGTTATTAAAGTGCAGCCGAAGTTCGTAGAAACATCTATTGGCTAGCACTATTCTCCGTTTAATTTATTGGCTGACATTATTTTTCTTGTTCACGGAAGATCCGAGGTAGGTAAACTCGTCGACTACCTCAAAACAATAATTGCCAACGTTCACGGTGCGTCCCCAACGAGAGGACTCTTTGTTCGTCGAAATCATTATTTTTGTTTTGTTTTCGTTGACCGCTAAACCCATTTTTGCTGACTCTTTTTCTAGTGATGAGAAAACTGCAGTAACATTCCGCAGATTTCGGCCAATGATGTCTATATCATCGGCATAGGCTAGTGGCTCTTGTGGAATATGGTGCCAGATATGTTGACACCAGCCTTTCTCATCACCTTCTCCATAACTATATTAAATAGTATACAGGACAGGCTATCGCCCTGCCTGAGACCTCTTTCCGTGTTGAATGGTTCAGACTGATCCTTACCAATCTTAACCGAGAATTTGGTGTTGTCTAAGGTACATTTGCAAAGTCGAATCAGCTTTGCAGGAATACCAAACTCTGACATGGCCTCATAAAGCCTATTCCTTATCGGAGAGTCGAAGGCAGCTTTGTAGTCGACAAAGAGGTGGTAGGTGTCGATCTGCTTTTCATGGGTTTTTTCCAGGATTTGTCGTGAGGTGAATATTTAATCCGTCGTAGATTTGCCAGGTCTAAAGCCGCACTGATATGGTCCAATAAGTTTTTCTACAATTGGCTTTAGACGTTCACACAATATGCTTGAAATGACCGTGTACGCAATTGGTAATAGGCTTATTCCACGGTAGTTCTTACATTCACTACGATCTCCTTTCATGTATATGGGACATAACAGACTGAGACTCCAATTCCCGGGCATGCTCTCTTGCCAGATGTTCTCCATGAGCTGATGCATGCTCCTAATCAGCTGCTCCCCGCCAGCCTTAAACAATTCAGCAGTGAGACCATCGGCTGCAGCAGCTTTATTGTTTTTAAGGCGGGAGAATGCCACACGTATCTCGCTCTGGCTCGGAGGCGGACAATAAACACCATCGTCATGGATTGGAGCGGGGTCTTCTGGAGTGGTGTCTGCATCCAATAAATTTTTAAAATGATTTCTCCATATACTCAGAACGTTATCCGGGTCCGTCACTAGCTGACCACCGCTGTCCTTGCAGGAGCGTAACCCTGTTCCAAGCATTCTCGCCTTTACTCTCTTGTAGAATTTTCGGGCTTCCCCTCTGCTTCGGAGCAACTCTGTGCACTCATCCTGCCTCTTCTTCAGCTCCTTCTTTTTCCGTCTAAAAAGACGAGTTGCCTCTAGTCTCTTCTCCCTGTGCCGTTCACGAACAGTTCGCGTTGCCATTGGCTGCAGTTTCGCCCTGTATGCAGCAACCGTCTCTCTCGTGGCAGTGCGACATTCATCATCGTACCAGGCATCTTCTTGAGACGGCTTTGAGTACCCAAGTACGCTTCTCGCATCCCGTTCTAAGGAGTCGGCTATATTTTGCCACTGCGAGGTTATCAGGGGTTGGAGCATTCCGCAGCAGTTGAGTTAGGTGGTTGGAGTAGGAGTCCGCTACCTCTGTGGTCCTCAGTTTACCGATGTCCAGCTTTCGTTGTGCCTGGTTACGTACGTTTTTCGTCATGCTTAGCCTTATGCGTACCTTAACTGCGGTAAGGAAGTGATCGGAGTCAATGTTCGCACCCCTAATCACTCGTACGCCCAGAACACTCGATGCGTGCCTTCCATCGACTACCACATGATCTATCTGATTCCTCGTCAATTGTTCTGGAGATAACCATATTGCCTTATGAATATTTCTATGGTCAAATCTAGTGCTGCTGACTACCATATTTCTTGCCGCAGAGAAATCAATCAGTCTGATGCCATTGTTCGACGTTTCGGTGTGCAGACTGAATTTTCCGTAGGCTCAAATGCGGTTTCCCTGCCTATTTTAACATTAAAATCGCCTAGTACAATTTTAATGTCATGGCTGGGGCTACGGTCATATACATTTTCTAGGCTCTCGTAGAACTCGTCTTTGTCCTCATCGCATTTCTCTTCTGTCGGAGCATGGGCACATATAAGTGTTATGTGGAAAAACTTTGTTTTGACTCTTATGGTGGCTATACGTTCACATACTGGGTTGAACCTTGGGACTAGGTGTCGCAGTCTCTTGCTAACCACAAATCCACATCCAAACTCGTGCTTGTCCGCATGGCCACTATAGTAGATGTCGCACGTCCTCATGCGCGAGTACCCGTGTCCCGTCCACCGGATTTCCTGTAAAGCGGTTATGTCAGCCTTGTATTCTTCGAGGACTTCCGCCAGTTGGATGGAGGCACCTGGTCTATACAGTGTTCTAACATTCCAGGTGCATATCCTTATGTCAGGGTCCTTAATTCGTTTGCGGTGGTCGTCAACATTTTGGGGGGTCCATTTTATTTTGTTCTTACTTCTTTTCATTGCAATAGTTTAAACGTCGGTTTCGGGTTTCAAGCCCAGCGCACCACGTCGCAGTTTTCTCCTCCTGCCAGGATTATATTACAGCCGCCCATTCTGGATCAGACGCTGACCAGGGTACCGCTCACTCTGAGCAGACGTGCCTGGGTTTTAGGTTTCGCCCCTCACAGTTAGTCGTGCTCTGACGGGTGTCAAAGGCACGCTTCCAGGCGTCACCACGTGGAGGTACTCCGTCCGCAGTAGTACTACAAATACGGAGCTCTGTGAGTAGACTTGAAGTGCAATTGGCAAGGATCACTCTGGGTTTCCCAAGTTAAACCAATCAGAAGCTTTACCTTGCATCACACTCCCGACGCTGGTGACTAAATGGCATTCCAAAAATTAATGGTATCATAATCTAAACACCGGCAACAGAATAAAATCATACATCCAACATTTTCTCATGTCCAAAAATACATTTTAAGTTTGAGTAAAATCGGACAATCGATATAAATTTTCGAATTAATTCAACTCCAGCCAAATCAACAGCGGGTCCATTTATACAGAAAAAAATTTCTCATAATAAAACAAATATACATTCTAAATTTCAGTCAAATTGTTTAATTCGTTAAAATTGTCATTATAATTCCACCCTAGCGGCACCTACCGGGTCCATTTATACAGAAACTTTGTTCTCATGATCACTCAATTATATATACTAAATTTCAGTTAAACTGGTCCATTCATTCAAATTTTGATTAAAAATCCACCCAAACGCCATCTGCCGGTTCCACTTGTACATACAATTTTTTTTGATGATCAAACAAACATACATACTCGATATGCTCACAAAATTTCATGAGGATCGGTCGAGCCGTTTCGGAGGAGTTCAATCACGCACCACGTGACACGCTAATTGTATATATTAGATATATTTTCATACCTAACACTCCTCTTTATGGGCGTTACCAATGGACGAACAAAATCAATAGATTAACAGATCTGATTCGACGTATACCAAATGCCACCTCATGCACCACCATTCATCATTACTATAAGATGAAATATTCAGTATATTATTTAAGCGTTTGTCCGTTTGTCGTGAACTTTTTACTGTGACAGTATCTTAACTATTCAAGATATTTTTGGGCCGAAACTATTTTCTGTTGAAGAAAGTACTTTATTTTGTACCAGCGTACTTTTTTGTGCCAAGAAGTACTTTTATTGGCCCAAAAACACTTTTCTGTCGCGCAAAGTACTTTTTTTGTACCAAAGTACTTTTTTGTACCAAAAAGTGCTTTTATTGTACTTTTTGGTTCATAGTACTTTTATTGTACTTTTTGGTACAAAGTACTTTTTTATGGAAAAAGTACTTTTTGGTACAAAAAAGTACTCTGGTACAAAAAAAGTACTTTATACGAAAAAGTACAATAAAAGTACTATGAACCAAAAAGTACAATAAAAGGACTTTTTGGTTCAAAAAAGTACTTTGGTTCAAAAAAATGTACTTCGTGCGACAGAAAAGTGTTTTTGGGCCAATAAAAGTACTTCTTGGCACAAAAATGTACTTTGGTTGGTACAAAAAACGTAGTTTGTACAAAAAAGTACTCTGAGACAAAATAAAAGTACTATGTGCAACAGAAAAGTGCTGTTGGGGCAACAAAAGTACTTTTTAGCATAAAAAAGTACTTTTGGTACATAACTTTGGCTCTTGGCTTTCGAGCCAGCCCTTTTTTGTGCTCTCGGCTCTTGGCTTGTATGTCAGTCCTTTATTTGGGCTCTTGGCTCGCGAGCACCTCTGGACTCTTGAAATTTTGATTTGAAATTTTGAAGCTTTCGGCTAATTTTGTGTTAAAGTATAGCTAAATGCAAAAAGATGGAACGATTTTCGGTTTCTGTTTTGAACAATATATGCAACACCCCGTTATTTCGACATTCCACAAAAAATACACTAAATGTAGTGTATTCAGTTTATGTTCGGTTAAAAAACCCTGTAGGAAGACTGGGGTCTAGTGTCTCAAAGTCACCACTTTTGTCAACTATTATGGTGACATAGTCAACAAATGGTCTACACTTTCGTTTGATGGGTAGACATTTTTGACAACTGTAAGTCTATGCTTCTTCTTATTATTCATTGTTTTGCTTTATTTGATTGTGAAAACACGTGGTGTCGCGAATGTTCTAAGTTTTTATTAAAAAAAAAGAAAAAAGTGAGTTTTAAAAGTGAAATTAAAAAAAAGGTAATATGAGCAAAAGAAATTTTAAAAGACTAGTGAAAAAACAATCGAATTTATATAAAAATAGAAAACACTTCGAAGAGAGGACAGATTTTAGTGAGTGTCTTAGATTACACGATTTTGTGGAGGCCGATGAAGCCTGTGGAGAGTTTGATGGAAATTTTATTGCGCCTTTGGAGGATAGGACCAACAGAAATCAGAATTTGCGAGAAAAGTTAAAACAGTGGTTCATCGAAACAGCACCAACCAGAAATTGCCTAGAGAAACTACTGGTTATTTTAAAGGAGGAAGGCCTAGATGTTCCACTCTCTGCAGCAGCACTGTTGGGCAAAAGAAATCAAGTTACTATAAGAAAAGTGTTTCCTGGTAGTTACTGCCACATTGGATTTGAAAAACAAATTAGAAAAATTGGACATGTTTTAAGAAATTATGAAAAAATTGAAGTGGACATAAATATAGACGGTATTATTTAAAAGTTCACGTATACAATTGTGGCAAATTCTTTTGAAAATTGTTAATGTGAGAGAGAAAATTAAACCTTTTCCAGTAGGAATTTGTTTGGGGTATACGAAACCGAGCTGTGTCACAGAGTTTTGCCAGGATTTTATTGACGAAATTCTTTCGCTAAAGGAGGGAATTATTTTAGATGATAAAAGAATAAAGATCGTGCTTAGGTGCCTAACTTGCGACATGCCGGCAAAGGCTTTTGTCTGTGGCGTTCCAGGCCATACATCATCACATGGTTGCACTAAGTGCACGCAAATATCAAAGAAAATTGGCAATGTCCTAACATATAGCACCGTTAGTGGTCACTTAATAACGGATGAAGATTTTTCTCTCAGGAAGTACCCAAAGCATCACATTCAAAAATTCAAGACTGAAAAATCTCCCCTCGAGCAACTACACTTTAATATGATAACTCAAACACCTTTAGATAGTATGCATCTAATAGATCTTGCAGTTACAATGAAAATGCTCATACGAATTATTAAAAATAAAACTGAAGAAAGAACTCCAAAGTCTAATATAACGGCAATATCGAACGAATTGGTGAAACTAAAAAAATGTTTTCCAAAAGAATTCCCACGCAAGCCTAGGACTTTAGAGGAAATACAAGTGTGGAAGGCCACAGAATTTCATCAATTCCTCGCCTATAGCGGTATAATTGTGCTTAATAACAACGTACACAATGATATATATTATGAATTTCTGTTATTGCATTGTGCATACAGATTACTCAGTAATCCACCACATATTCACAACAATATATCCGTAGCGACCGAACTCCTTGAGTTATTTGTTGAAAATTTCCCCATCGTGTTTGGCCCAGACAGCGTTTCCTACAATGTGCACAATCTGCTGCTGAACCTAGTTCAATTTTACAACAAATTGTACAAAAAGAAAAGCATGAATTATATGCGGAACCCAATAAAAATAACTTCAAGTACAGGGATGGTGTTATTATAGAGGCATTAGTAAATGATTGCATACTTTCTATTAAAGAACCCAATAACATTTTCTCAGTTGAATGTGACATACCCGTTAAAATTGAAAAAATAATAAATGAAAATGACGATATCTATATAGAAGCGCGCCGTATATTGGACTTAAGTAGTTTTTTCCAAGAGCCACTCAATTCCTGTCAGTTAGGGATTTGCAAAACAAGTCTTGAATTAGGTGAAAATGAGAAGTTTTTATTAAAGGATGTTCAGTATAAGTTTTTATGCCTACCATTTTTTACTACATTTGTAATTGTTCCTGCACAGCTGTCGCCCTCCACAATGTCAGACAAACAATTAAAGCAACCACAACAACCATACAAACAATTACAGCACCACAACAATCAAAGGCTAAACTGAAGTATTTTCCTTCACAAGGTTATTTATTTTCAATATTTTAAACCAAACTCTATACCAAAAACATTTTTATATTTTTAGTTAATCAAAGTTGTCAAAATTGTGAAGAAATTTCGAAACAGTTTCAATCATACAAAGGTTTGTATCAAATTTAAAGTTATAAATACATATTCTTAATTTACATATGCATGCATTTACAGCATCTTCTGAAAGGCAATTCAATACATTGCTTGAAATATTGGCGGAGCACAAATTGTTATTGGACAGGATAGTCTCGCAAAATGCTGTAATAAACAATTTAATGGACATATTTCCTATTAAGAGCGTAGAAAAATTAAAGGAATTTGAAAATAGTTTAGCAACGCAAGCAGACCCATACGTAAGTATTTTCAATGAAAACAAATTTGTACAAATATTAATCATTTTTATCTACATTTTAATAGAAACGGCATATCAGAACACTTCTTGGCGGAAACACAGAAAGAAATTTGCACCAAGTGTTTGGTCAAGAAATTATTATGAATTTCAATGTAGATGGGTCTTTCGGAAAACAACGATTACGCGATTATGGCAATGTGTTTGCGGCTATGATAGGTAAAAAGTGTTTAAGCAATGTATTAGATTATACATTATTAATTTTTCTATTTTCAGACGTTATTTCCAGTTCTGCAGAATTGCCAGACAAATGTTTAAGAGCTGCATTTCAGCGGCAGAAAAAAATATTTCAAGCAAACCAGTAGAAGCACAAAATAACAAAGATGGAAACGATGAAATCGATGACAACGAGGACAACTTGAACTATTTATTGAAGTAGCTATAGGACCCATGTGAACATACGTATTTTTATTGAGAGGTTTAGCCAGCCCAGAAGAAAATGAGCTATTTATTTTAAACATTTTAATATTAAAAAGGAACTATGTACCTATTTTTATAGATTTTGTATGATAGGTAAGGCCAGCCTTGAAAAAATAGAGCCAATAGACTGAACGAAAGACCTGATTTTATTGTATGTTAATTTTTTGCCAATACACATAAAAAATAATATAAATTAAAACAAAAAAGTAACCCTTTTTATTTACAAAAAAAAATCCAAAAGTGTTGACTAAAGTAGCGACAAAGTACTTCTGATTCAAGCATATGCTAAATGTCTATAGCAAAATACATTGCGTGGGGTATACTTGGTCAGTAGTGATTCACTACAGTTTCACTATTGACATTTCCTACAGGGAATACACAACCAATTCGAGTTTGTGTTCGAAGTTCACTACGTTATCATACCGTTTGTGTTCGTCTTTTGACAATCGTAGCGTACGGTATTCTGGTTGTGTATACATACGCAAACGCTAAAAAAATGAGTATCGTATGTGTATCTTCTACGTACCGTACGTGTAACGTACTGTTTTTTTTCGAACTCTGTCTTATAGCTGCCAATTTGAGATACACTCATTTCTTAAATTTCGTATGAAATGTACTTGTTTAAGTGCCAATTTATGTTAGCTGCCCAAAATATTTTTAATTATTATCTCATATTCATTGATAATTTTTCATTAACAGCCAAAAAATTTTTTTTGCAACTGTTGCTAACAAAAACTATGTATGTAGTTCGTTTTTGTTAGAATGATCGCAGCGTATCTATAACTCTCTCATTCTCTTTATAACTTTTTCTTGAATTAAACAAAAAAAAAATATGTGTATGTATGTGAGTTCCTAGTATAAACGAAAACAATAGATCAAAAATAGGGAATTGTGTGAATCGCACTAATGGGCCACTTCAGTGGCAGGTAAATGAATAAGATAACTGCCAATTTTTGGCATTTAAAAAATTTAACTTAAGAGTCATTTTGACTTACCTGCCACTAAATGCGTACAAAACACGGTGTGGCAGTTAAGTCAAAACTACTGAAAATGTAACCACATACCCGGTTTATTCAGATACGATTTCTGAAGGGGCGCATATGCTCCATAAAAATTTAAATCTGGCTATGATGAAATCTAGCTGGGAAGAGTGGGAGCATCTGGACAATTGGAAGGGTGGCGTCCATAGGCGGATTACTTAATATAGCTCAGGGGCCACTCTATGTAACCACAGATCCAGTTTATACAGATACGATTGCTAAGGGGGCGTATATGCACATATGAAAAACTGTGTGGGTGGCGTCCATATGCGGAATACTGTGCGTAGTCCAGGAACCACTCTATGTTACCACATGTCCAGTTTATACAGATACGATTTCTGAAGGGGCGTATATGCACCCTAAAAATTTAAATCTGGATATGATGAAATGTAGCCAGGATGTGTGGGTGCATCTGGAAAACTGAGAGGGTGGCGTCCATGGGCGGATTACTGTGAGAAGTCTTGCAGCCACTCTATTTAACCACATTCCCAGTTGATTCAAATACGATTTTTGATGCGGCGTATATGCACCCCAAAAATGGCAATATGGCTATGATGAAATCTAGCCGAGATGTGTGGGCACTCTAGAAAACTGGGAGGGTGGCGTCCATGAACGGAATGCAGTGAGTAGTCCAGGAGCCACTCTATGTAACCACTATCCAGTTAATTCAGACACGTTTTCTAAAAGGGCGTATATGCACCCCAAAAATTTAAATCTGGCTATGATGAAATCTAGCCGGAAAGAGTGGGCAGACACATGAAGAATCTCTGATTCTTCGCAACAACCTCTGCGAAACATTTAGTTTGCAATGATCTCCAGGATGAATTTCAGATTCTTCGCAAAACCATCTGCCCAAATGAATCATTTACTAATCATCGCCACGATGATTCTCGTATTCTTCGCGCTGCATATTAATCTCCCAAAATTTGTCCAAATGTTTGCTGGGTTATTAATCCACACACACACACACACACATTATTTAAACCATCTTAATTGTTTTTTCCTCACATTCACTAGATATATTTAGATAAATAAGTTAAACAGCAAAATATAAAATTTTTGGAAAAAATATAAATAAGAGATTTTAAGGTTTTTTCCGCAAAACGTACTTTTGTGCAGAAAAGATTCATTAGAACAGAAGTTTCTTCAAGCTTCCAATGGGATATAACACGATATAATATCTCTACGATTTGATGGTGGAATAATGGGGCAAAAAATTCATTTCTTAAAAAAAGCGCAGAATGGAGATAAAAAACAAAAAATCTTTTTATATTAAAAAAAGGATCAGCATTAAAAAAAGGATCAGCAAGGATCATTTATCGTTTTTTGCCATTTTAGGTCAACCCATAATTACAAAAAAAAAAAAAAATTGAAATATCCGCATGGCTGGAAATACTCATATATAAATTTGTTAACATACCCTCATCGCTGACCAACTACCGCCGCACAGACTGATTCATGTATGACTATTTCATAACTTTTTGGCATCCCTATTTTGTCAACCCCTGTAATATGCCATTTGTACAGCGTTATTGTAACTGTTATGTAGGATACAAATCAACCACCAAATACAGCTCTGTTGGAACATATACTCAGCTGTTCTCCGTTGTTTTTCACGTGTTTTGAATTCCACTGAACATTGTCGTCAGGGAGGAGGGTTGCATTGTCCCATTTACTCACTATCAGGCAATTCATTCATAACACTCGTGCGAAATCTTATCTAAGGGGATTGTGGCGCTCGGTACTGACTGGAAAAACTGGAAGTGTGTATGTGTGCCACTGCAACTTCAATCAACGATGGCTCTCACACAGCATCCTTCTAGTTGCTATACACCCTTTGTTATGTTGGTAGTTACACGGGAATCTTGATGGCAATAATATTAAATATCTTATCGGTATTACATAAAATCGACTGAAAATTGTCTAACATTAAGAAATCGTGTACGGCGTTTACTCCTTTAGAAAGTGCACCATTTAATTACAAGTAAACATAGGTGAATGAACTATTAAAAAATCTCTGACTAACACAGTTATTTGAGTTGCAATACCAAATAAAAACTGAAAAAAAACAAACTTCACAAGCAAATCAAGTGAAAACATTTCCAAGTATACTTAGATTATTCTCACGAGCACATGGACGGACTGTGTATGGTACACAGCAATAGTGTTATGGAAAATGAAAGTTAGTTTGCTCACACCTTTGCATAAAATAAATGCTGATGTGTATGTGTGTCGATTGTGGTGTTCCGCTGCGTACAAATTCTATAAGTGAAAACTGCGACCATTATATCGTGTTCGCTTTCATTAACGAAAACGTATAATTACGCCCGCTAATATGACAAATCATTTATATAAACAAATGAGTTACTAAAGTTTGATATGTGTATATTCTCAGCATAAGCAATACTACAAGTTGTGAAGCGTCAGTAAAAATCTCTTAAGATTGCCAATTTACACTAAGGCTTTACTAGATCGTGAGTGATAACTTTTAGTTAAAAATTTGGCATATTCAAGAGAGAAGTCTAGAGTTGTTTACGCCATTTTGTTTGGACATTTAATTTATTCTTCTCGTAACAATTTAAAATTTATTTGAGAAAAGACATTGCAGGTTACATTAAGTCAATGTAAATGACACAAAGTCTGCCACACCCAGTTACATAGCCATTGGATTAACATATTCGTGGCATTTATTGTGTAATAACACAACTAAAAAATAATATGAAAGTATTCGTTCATATGTTTGAACGTAATATATATTTATGTACATATATGTGTATTTACAGGATTAGGCATAACTATACATAACCTAAAATATTGGATTCACAATGTTTAGAAATTTAAAATCATACGAAAGTCCACAATCACTTCACAATGTATTCTTTATAACCCCCGCTTCGTAATAAGGACACATTTTATGAAATACGCAACAAATAGAGCACCCAGGTGGAAGTAGCAAGTTTCGTTGGACCAAATATATTTTAAAACAGTTGATACTGATTGATTTAATGCATGTCTGTCTATCCGTATTTGTTCATCACTTCTAAACAATAAAATTTAAAGCATCAACAATTTGTAAGTGATTAGGCAAAATGTAAAAACATCATGCGATTAACCCTTGTTTTTCTGGTACATCCCTTACACTCGATGTGAAAGCTCTCCCCGCTGACAGCTCTTACATTCCGGCTCTATTAAGCGGACAAATTTGTTGGTCCCAATTTTTTGCCTTATTTCAGGAAGAAATCATGCTTCCTTAAGCGGACGCTCCCTTGGTCGGACACGGACTCTTTTTTGGGACAACAAAATTTTGGAAACATAATTTCAACCTATTTATTATTGTCTGTAGGGAGATATTCTCAAATAAAACTCAGAATTGATAATTTTAGGTTTTATTCGGGTTTTCTCCTTTTGATTTTTAAATCTGTTGTTTAAGAATAATGACAAAATCAGATAAAAGTTAGTGTGAATGTTCTGCCCTAAAACAATGGTGAACATTCGCTATCGCAAATAGAACACACTCGGTTAATATTCACACTAATACAAAAACTAAGGGTTCACTATCGTTACCCCGAAGCAATTGCATTAATGCGTTTATCAAAGCTACTGTTTACACCAACCTGTTGTTTAAGAATGAGCTCTTCTGTCCAGTGCGTCTCCTTTTATACCCTTTAAAAATGTACTAAAGACCAATAAAAACAAATGTTCTAAACTGAAATAGCCGTAGACCAATCAGAACACAGCTTCTAAACAAATTGTGTGAGGATCACAACAAAAGAGCTTTTTCAACAACAGGGTGGGTATAGTGCTGTACAACATATGATTACATGTAAGCATTATGTGGTTACTAAAACTTTATACATTAATGAGTTCAAAAGGGTTATAATGAAATGAAAGTACAATGAATGTAATGTGAAATATGATTTAAATGAAGACTAATATGATAAAAGGTAATAAAATATATATAAGGATATCGATCCGCTACATGTCGAAATAAAAGACGTTTGAACGAAAAACAACTAACAGCGCGTTCATGCATCCGACAATGTAAGTACAGTATGACCTCGGTTACTGCAAACCTCGATGAGCGCAACTCCTCGATTGTCACAACAACTAAAATATTTACATTATAGACTCAGTGCATGCAACTTGGCAAAAATTTGTGTCTCAGTAAACGCAACTTTCAAAATTTGCCGTCAGGTTGTTTGTTTTTTTCTTAGCTGTTTTTTTTCTTTTTTTCTCAGAATATACAAAAACATACAATGTGTATGTATATGTATGTTGTTTGCAAGTGCATTTCTACATTGTAAATATTTAGTCTAGAAGTATTTTCTTTGCGAAGAGTTCTTCTTTTGAAACATAGAGATGCCAGTGATTAATAAAAGAGTTAAGCTTGCAATAAAAAAAGAGTGAAATTCTCGAAAAACTAGACAAAAATGCGCCTATATCAGGGATTTGCAAGGAATACAATACCCATAAGTCTCCAATTAGCCGAATAAAAAAAAAATAAAAATGCATTGACAAAATTTGAATTATGAGAGTTTTAATTAATGTCCTGTGTTTTAATAAAGTTAAATTATAAATTTGTAAAATTTTCTTGAAAAATTATCATTTTTGAAGTAATTTAATAACACTAAATTTGTTTTATTCAACCTTTAACTGACGAGGTGAAATTTTGGGACATAGTTTATGACGTGGTGGTAAATTTTACCCTCTTAATTTTACTAAAAAAAAATTAGTAAAAAATATTTTTTGATAATTGTTTGTTTTTAAAAATAAGCTACTATATTTTTAATTACAAAAAATAAAGAAAACAAAAATTTTTTTTATTCGTTTAAACAAATTAGGTACTTTATTTCACAAACCTTTTTTTTTTAATATAAAAAAACGACATATAAATAACTTATAAAAAAATATGAATTTAAAAAAAAAACAAAAACTTAAAGGGCATTATTTCACAGCCAAATTTATACATTTAAAGATATAAAAGAGATCATAAAAAAATAGTCAGGTGTAAAAACTGCAGGTCCACCTTTTAGGTGGTTTTTTACTCATCAAAATCTGTGTTCGCACAGTGTAAGCATATACGTTTGCTGCATCCCATACACATTGGCTTACTACATTGCAGACAAAAGTGTGTAGTTTTTCGCTTTAGCCTAGTTGGGCATATGTGGCATAACTTACGAGCAACGTGGAGCGCTTCTACTGGAGGCGGAGCTACCGAGTCCGGACCCAAAATATTACTAATTGTGTCTCGTAATACCCGAGGGAGCCTTTGGTTGTGTTGACGTCTTTGCAGATGTGGTAAAATCATTTGTCTCGCAAGCTTTTTCAAAAAGTCTCCTCTTAAGCTGTTATCATAATCCTTTGAAGATTGAAAAATAATAAAAGAGTTGATACCACAAATATCCACAATTCTAAAAAAATATGGCTAATGGCCAGAGGCGTGTACGTCGACCGGACGAATAAATCGAACATTTCTTATCGAGCTCATCCACTTCGCCTTTTGTATTGTTATAATCAGCTATCATTGCAGGTTTCAAAGTGAGTGGGTCATCTTCTTTTTTGTGATGCATGGAGGACAATAATACAACAGCACGATTTTTACGAGGCACGTAGGATAAAATAGTGACATCTTTGGTAAAACCATATATGCAGGATCCCAACGGTCTTTTTTTTTTGGGCAAAAATTCTGGTGGAATCTCTCTTTTGTTCTTTTTCAGCGTACCTAAATAAGTTAGTTCTCGTTTTTTAAGTTCTTTCACCAGCTGGAGTGATGAAAACCAATTGTCAGCAGTTATATTTCTTCGACTTCCTTCTATTATTGTGGACAGCCTTATTACTGATTGTGTTGGTACTGCAAGTCGTTTTTCTTCATTTGTTAGACCAACTGCATCCGAGTTTTTCCATAGTATATATAAGCATTTGCAAGATATTGTGTGCGTGTAAACATAAATAGCATATCACGTAATTTAAAAAATGTGTAATATAACGTTTTTGAAATAAATAATTTTTTTACCAACAAGAAAACAGACGAGTGGTAAAAATAATTCCACGAAAATATTATGTTAATTTCGATGTGGGGTAAATTTCATTCTACTAAATACTTACGCTAACGCTGACGTCGTGGTAAAATATTTTCAAAGAAAAACTTACGTAAATGACGAGGAGTGGTAATTTTTACACCAGCATGTGCGTAACTCCGCTCGTGCTATGTCTAGCTCAGCCAAAACACAACTGAATAACAACGATCACAATATATGAAGATACCAAGAGAATTTAATTGATTGAGCGCAATGGAAGAGAGAATTTAAAAAAGATGTAAAGAGAGGGTAAAATTTACCACCACCTCATTAGTAAAAGGTTAAAAAACAATATTAATTATGCACAAAATTATCTTTAGGACAATATAAACTACATATTGTTTGTATATAAATACACAGTGCAACATTTCTAAGGTCATCGTCTGGTGCCACCTTCGTACCCAGCTATTTTTGAAGTATATCCCGAAACTAAATAAATCCCCAAAGCATTTGGCCCCATTACATCGAAACATTTTTTATGGATACTCCAATATTTTCACCCCAACACGAATTTTTTATCATTTTAACGGAGTCCATATTTCATTAACCGTTCGAAAATTTTTCTTTTTGTCTTCGGCAAAGTTGTAGATCTAAAGCAGAGCAAAAAAAGTGTCAAATTGACCGACCTAAAGAAATTGCATCCAGTGCATGAAAATTGCAAAAATATGGGAAAAATTATATTTTTTCATGATGTTTTCTACATAAAATTTATTTCGTTGTACTCCGTGGCGTATGATTTATGTGGAATATTACTTATTATAATCATAATTTTATGGTGAAAATATCACGAAAAATAGCCTTTTTTCCCATATTTCTACAATTTTCATGCACAAGATGCAATTTTTTTGGGTCGGTCTATTTGAGACTTTTTTTGCTCTGATTTAGATCTACATCTTTGCCGAAGACGAAAAGAAAAAATTCCGAACAGTTTATGAAATATGGACTCCGTAAAAATGGTCAAAAAATTGTATTGGGGTGAAAATATTGGAGTATCCATAAAAAAATGTTTCGATGTAATGGGGCCAATTCCTTTGGGAATTTTTTTATTTTCGGTATATACTTCAATAAAAGCTGGGTACGAAGGTGGCACCAATTTATGTGTTGCACTGTGATACTTAAAGCAGTGTTTATATATGTGTGACTCGGTCAATGCAACAACCACGGTTCTTGCAACTGCCTTGGTTTTTATTAGTTGCAGTAACCGAGGTCGTACTGTATGTGCGTTGAGCTGTAATTCCCATTAGTTGTTCATAGAGAAAATAATGTCGCAGCTACAGCTGTTAACCGTTAGCATAAGAAATGTGCTGTACTTATTTAAAAAACAATAGTTAAAAACTTGAAGAATGTGAATGTTATATCAAAATGGCATCGAAAAAGGAAGAAAATGAAGGAAGAAATCTCAACAACAAATTTGCTAGAAGTAGGAAAGCTTTTTGTGTGTGATCTATATACAATATAAAAGTGAACATTTGTTTCTACATATGACCGCTATAGACTTTAAAACCATCCAACCGATGTGCAACAAATCGGTTTCGTTAGAAAGACAATGTTCCGAGGATGGTTATAGGATATTTAAACAATGGTTAAGACACATTTGGTCCATTCATGAAATCGATTTTAGACTTTTCCCATATACAAATATTCAGTAATTTTACCAATTTGAATATTTAAATTTCAGATAACAACAAAACATGAAAGATTTACATATATGTATATGAAAATAAGATTGTGCTTATAAGAAGCCACATCATTCAACCGATCTTGGTGAGGTGTAGCCCAACCATGCGCCCGTTGATTAGATTAGTGGGAATGGTCCTGACCATGGATTCCATTTTTTCAAAATGCTTTATCTATAGGACTATTATGCGAATGGTAAAGAAATTCGGTGTGATTTATTTTAAGGTCAGAATACTTAATCTAAAGAAAATGAGTCGCATTTGAAATAAAGTGTGGACCAAACAACAATAGGCGATTTCGAAACATTTCTCAAATCTACAGATATTACAGGTGAAGTAATGAAATTACAATTGATTGTGGAGGATTGTATTTCCTTGATGCAAGCAGCGGTTTTGATATCGTTGATTTTGACAAAAGTTCGGTGACAAAACATAATCGCATTGGCCATTCATTATACGGTATTGCGGCAACTCTTTGGATGACACAGAATAGCGCAATAAATTTGAAATTTCCTTTAAATTTGGCATGTTGAAAGCTTATAGGTTGATACAGCATTAAACCGATGTTTTTGAGGTCTGGCCCACCCATTCCAGCCCATTAACAAAAATGCAATATGGGTAATTCCAGCCTTACGAATGTTACGATCGTACGATTCAATTGAAAAAAAAACATATAAGTTAAACTTTTTTATATTTTATAATATATTTTGAATAGCTCCCTACTAGCTCTACATTATGTAAGGCGTCATAATGTAAAATCTACAATCCAAGATATTAACAAAACACAGGCCTACGTTATGCTACACGAAATAGGAGTGCGTTTTATGTTAGTTCTTGAAATTTCAAAAGACTGCGTGTTGTTTAAGATTTAGTAAATGCACTTAATTATTTCATAAAATATACCAATACCGCTTTAAAAATATATTTTTGTTGGGCAAATTTGTTCCTCTGGTTTTTAACCGCGAGGTAATAAAGACCTACGTTATGTTACTGACGTTATGTGACAAAATATCCCATAGCTGTGAAATGCTTAAAAAAATATTTATTCAAGCCATTGTTTTATTTGCGAAATTAGGGAATATTATAAAGTTTGTATGCCCTAATTGTTGTTCACGAATGTTACATTAGAACGCCAATAAAATAAAATCAAAATTTTGCTGCTAACTTAAATTTTTTTATTATTATGGACCAGTTATTTGTTGTAAATAAAATTTTATGATAAGATTGGACTTGCGTCATCAGTAAATATAATATGAAAATTTAAAACTGGTGACCAGCAAAAGAAAATTCGTCTTTACTAATACAAGTCAGAAAAATTTTTTTGACAACTTTTAATTTTTCGATCTTGGTTGACACTTCTGTGGATATACCCATATGTGGCGTACTATTTCTACAAGTGATTTTAAATACGGTGTAGATGCAACACATATACTTCCTGGACTAAACAACAGATGCGTGCTTAGTTTCATCTAAATCGGCCACGCCCACGTCTCACCGCTCAAAGAACCTAATATGGTATCACCTTAGCATAAGTCAGTTTAAAATAAAACTGTTTTTGACCTGTTTGAATGATGTATTATATAATACTACTAGTGGGCCCGGCAATGCTTCGCTATTGCATATTAACTTGTAATATATTTCTCATTTAGGTCTACAAAGTACTTTGAAACGGTACTTAAGCTCGACAATAATATGTTGAGTTTATTAACGTATGTAACTAATTTCAATAACTCCTTAACATGGAAGTTAACTAATTAAGTTCTATTGTTTTAAATTCTAAATATGATAGGCTCTATGACGACAGTAAAAAGTTCATCATCAAGATGATGACCAAGATCTTTCCTCAGCATTTGCAGGGTCCGAGTTGCTGAGAACGGCGTCGGTTCGATAAATTCGAGTCCCCTGTCACACTTACGTCTACAGATGATTATATGCACCCTAAACTTCACAAAGGGCTCCATAAGTTTGCCGAACAGAACGCGCATTTTATATATGGGATTTATTACCGATTCGCTCTCCTGAAAAGTAATTAAAAAGTAGATATCTGTAAAAAACAAAAAAATAACTGTTTTAGTTTGCGCAGCTACTATGTGTCATCAACTGCCTGGTGTACGGACCATTATTTGATACAGTTAAAAAGTCAAATATTGAAGTGCGTTGGCAGAGCCTCGGCACTTTTTACTTATTAAGTTCCAAATAGCCTGTTCATTAGAGCGGATCAATTTTTTCGCGTCGAAAAAAACTTGGTAATCGTATACCAATATCGAAATCTACGATGAATTCTTAGATAATTTGACTAAGAAATAATATTTATAAAATCAATTCCTAGTTCCCGTTGAGAAGCATGAAGATTTAAGGTATACATATTTTTTTAAAAGTAAGCAACTTTTGAAACCTTCAGACCTATGGGCCCCGGTTCTAATTTGTGCCTACTATTCCGATGCTGGGATACCAAGACCAAGAGAATTGTATATTTTTGACATTGTTTTCTGTATGCCAACACTCAGAGCCCATAACTTTTTAACCAATACATAGATTTGCTTCTGTAATACTTCATTTAGTTTGTTGGGAAGTCAGTTTTACGCAGAAGTTTTCGGTTTGTGCTCATTTAAAAACAAAAAAATCTCTATCTGGAATCTTCCTACTTCCCAGCGCAAGCTAGAAATTTATTTTAGACACACATTTTATTGGTGAAATTTTCTAACAATTCATCGTAGATTCCGATTTTGGTTACGATTTTTGGCCCACCTTACTATTCATATCTCTGGGCGAACTGCAATATACTGTGACAGTGATAACTACTTATTTTTAAAGGGGTGTAGCACAGCCTACTTCCACCCTTACTGTAATTCATACTGCAAAAAATTGGCCCACATTACTATTCATATCTCTAGGCGAACTGCAATATACTGTGGAATTTGACAGTTATAACTACTTATGTTAAAAGGGTGTAGCACAGCCCACTTCCACCCTTACTGTAATTCATACTGCAACAATAACATATGTAACAAATTACATCTTCATACCTCTGATAGTTCATGAGATATATCCTTTTTTACTTTCAAGTTGTATGGGCGGTGTCACGCTCCTTTATCCAATCACAACTAAGTACAGCCATAGACTAACAACAGGTCATCAGTACCACTTTCTAAAATTATCTTATAAATCAGTCTATTATAAAAGCCGTCAGAGAGATTTTTTAAAAAGGGGCGAGGCACCGCCTTCTTCCTACCAGTAATTAATACTGCTCCAACAACATATATACCAAATCATCTTCATACCTCTGATAGTTCATGAGATATAGCCCTTTTGATTTTCAAGTTGTATGGGCGGTGCCACGCCCCTTTATCCAATCACAACCTATTATAGCCAGGGACTATCAACAGGTCAACAGTACCACTTGGTAAAATTTTCGTATCAATCGTTCTATTAGAAAAGCCGTTAGAACGATTTTTGAAAAAGGGGCGTGGCACCGCCCACTTCCACCTTGGCTGTAATTAATACTGCTCCAACAACATATATACCAAATCTCATCTTCATACCTCTGATAGTTCGTGAGATACAGCCCTTTTGATTTTCAAGTTGTATGGGCGGTGCCACGCCCCTTTGTCCAATTGGACCGAATTGTAAATCTAAACCACCCAAACGCATACAAAAAAAATTTAAGCAAATCGGTCCAGCCGTTTAGGAGGAGTTCAGTCACAACACACGCACAGTAGAATTTTATATATATAGATATTACATGTTTCACTAAAATATCACCTTAATTTCACCTGAAATAACACCTTTTTTGGGGCGCAGTGCAATGTGTTGTCTAGTACACCACTATGTTTATCGACTTATGAACAGAAACAGAAATAGAGAGAGAAGCGAAGCTGATTATGCAGCTAGACTAGGGCGCGCAAAACAAACATACTAGATATATTTTATGCAAAAAATGTCAATGAAGTAATGCTTTATTTCACACCTTTTGTGGACATATGGCTTTGTTGCACGTCACCGTTATTTCGTAACTTTTAAATATAAAAAAGTAAAACAAAAACATAACAAACGAAAAACATTCATTTTAAAGTATATACAAAAATATTAGTTAATCAATTAAAGTTAATTTGTCATTTTGAAAATACGTTTTCAAAACGGAAATAGCGTCAATGGTTTCATCAGACAGTCTGATTCTAATTCTATTTACAAATTGCCCTGTTGTTGAAAATAAAATCTCGCTTTCAACTGTTGTTCGCCTTATTGTCAGAAGGGAATTCAATAAAATGGTGAAATTTTCCGTTGCTTTTTCACTTTTTTCGTAAAATTATAAATCCTTTTTTATCGAGTTATTAAGTAGTCTATTACTTGATGCAACATTTGCATTTGTTATGGCATCGGTTAAAATATCATCAAATGGTCTCTCAGTACTAATGTCACAAATAGGAATTTCGTCCGATTCCAGACCTTCGTCGATAACGTCTTCTTTAAAAAGTCGAGTATAAATTTGTTCAGCGGCGGGATCACATTTTGTTTATTAGCATTTTTATCAAATACTGTTGGATCTTTAATCTTTAATACTAAAGTATAAAGTCGCTTGTCTCTTCTTTCTTCAATTCTCTTCTTGAATGCTTTTAAAATTTGCTCTGCCAAAAGTGTTTTAATTTCCCGGGAAACCCGGAATTAAAAATGACCGGGAATCCCGGGATTGAAACTCTTATTACGACCTTCATAAAAATTATGCCTTATTTTCGGTCCCTGGTCAGAAGTGTCAGCAAACGAAATTTAAAAATAATATGAATTGAAGAAAAAACTCTTCTAGTCCATGCTCTTTGCTTCAACAACAGCGCCTATTGATATAAATTAAAGTACTTTTTCATACAATAAAAATAATTTTAGGCACAATTGGAGAATTTTGTGGTACAATAGTACTTATTAGTATATTTACATACTTTTGTCTCTGCTTTTGAATGCAATAAATTGCACTTTTTTGTACAATAAAGTCACTTTTTGGTACTATAAACTTCACTTATTAGTACAATAAATGTATTTTTGATACAATAAACTGTACTTTTTAGTACAAATAATGTACTTTTTGATAAAAAAAAAATAAATTACACTTTTTCGTATAGAATCTTACCTGATTATCAAATTATTGCCCTAGGGCTTAAACCTATTTTTGGCACGCCCTCCTCAACCACTGATTAAGAATAACAATTGCGTCTGCAAATTAAAACCTGAAGTGCCGAGTAATTTGTTTCTCTTTAGGACTAAAATACAGTTTTATCACGCCCTCTCCGTCAACTGATCCAAAATTTAAATGTCCTCTACATTTCCATGTACTATCTGTGTAGTAAATTGAATCTCTCTAGGGCTAAAATACAGTTTTGTAAAGCTCCTTCCGACAACTGATTTAAAATTAAAATGTCATCTACATATTCGTGTTGTGATGTACTATCTAGGGGTCTCTAGGGCTAAAATACAGTTTTTCCAGTGGGCGGATTCACTGATCCAAAATCTAAATTTCGTTTGCATATTAATATTCGTTTTGTCGAATACTATTTGTGTACTAAATATGAAAATACAGTTTAACAACGCTCCGTCCGCTTACTGATCCAAAATCAAAATGTCTTCTACATATTCGTGTTGTCGTGTACTATCTGGGTGCTTCTAGGGCTAAAATACAGTTTTCCACGCTCACTCCGCCCACTAGCCAAAATTTAAAATTTATCTTCGTGGTGTCGAAAACTATCTGTGCACCAAATTTTAGCTTTCTATGGCTAAAATACAGTTTATCCACGCCCTCTCCGCTCACTGATCCAAAATTAAAATGTCGTCTACATTTTCATAATCGTGTTGTTGTTAAATACCACAGTGCAACATTTCTAAGGTCATTGTCTGGTACCACCTTCGTACCCAGCTATTTTTGAAGTATATTCCGAAACTAAAAAAATTCCCAAAGGAATTGGCCCCATCAAATCGAAACATTTTTTTATGGATACTCCAATATTTTCACCCCAACACGATTTTTTGAAAAAAGGACCATTTTTACGGAGTTCATAATTTATAAATCGTTCAGAATTTTTTCTTTTTGTCTTCGGCAAAGTTGTAGACCTAAACCAGAGCAAAAAAAGCCTCAAACAGACCGAAGCAAAAAAATTGCATCCAGTGCATGAAAATTTTCAAACTATGGGAAAAAGGCTATTTTTCATGTTGTTTTCACTGTAAAACGTTGACAAGTTTGGGTCTCCCTGCTCTGCGCCGTCCTTCAGGTTCGGCTTCAAACTCCTTTCCCGCTGGAGCATTTACATCCATCCTGGCAACATGTCCCAGCCATCGAAATCATTGGGTTCTGACTCTTTTAGCTACGTCGATGTCGTGGTAAAGCTTATACAGCTCATGGTTCATCCGATGACGAAACTCGCCGTCGACACAGATAGGTCCATACATTTTTCGGAGTACTTTTCTCTCGAATACTCCCAGGTTTTGTATGTCCGTTGTAGTAAGCACCCATGATTCGGCAGCATACAACAGAACAGGTAAGATAAGCACCTGGTATAGCTGTTTCTTAGTATTCCGAGATAAGGTGGTGTTACTAAAGTGCTGCCGAAGTGCGTAGCAATATCTATTGGCTAGCACCATTCTACGCTAAATTTCTTGGCTGACATTATTTTTCTTGTTGACGGAAGATCCGAGGTAGGTAAACTCATCGACTACCTCAAAACAATAATTGGCAACGTTCACGGTGCGTCCCCATCGAGAGGACTCTTTGTTCGTCTAAATCATTTTTTTTGTTTTGTCCTCGTTGACCGCTAAACCCATTTTTGCTGACTCCTTTTCTAGTGATGAGAAAACTGCAGTATCATCCTGCAGATTCCGGTCAATGATGTCTAAATCATCGACATAGGCTAGTGGCATGTGGCTCTTGTGGAATATGTTGCCAGACATGTTGACACCAGCCTTTCTCATCACCTTCTCCATATTAAATAGCGTACAGGACAGGCTATCGCCCTGCCTGAGACATTTTTCCGTGTTGAATGGTTCAGACTGAGCCTTACCAATCTTAACCGAGGATTTGGTGTTGCCTAAGGTACATCCGCAAAGTCGAATCAGCTTTGCAGGAATACTAAACTCAGACATGGCCTCATACAGCATATTCCTTATCGGAGAGTCGAAGGCAATTTTCTAGTCGACAAAGAGGAGGTAGGTGTCGATCTGCTTACCATGAGTTTTTTTCCGGGATTTGTCGTAGAGTGAATATTTGATCCGTCGTAGATTTACCAGGTCTAAAGCCGCACTGATATGGTTTAATTAGATTTGCTACAATTGGCTTTAGACGTTCACACAATATGCTTGAAAGGACCGTGTACGCAATTGGTAATAGGCTTATTCCACGGCAGTTCTTACATCCACTACGATCTCCTTTCATGTATATGGGACATAACCGACTGAGACTCCAATTCCCGGGCATGCTCTCCTCTTGCCAGATGTTCTCCATGAGCTGATGCATGCTCCTAATCAGCTGCTCCCCGCCAGCCTTAAACAATTCAGCAGGGAGACCATCGGCTCCAGCAGCTTTGTTGTTTTTAAGGCGGGAGATTGCCGCACGTATCTCGCCCTGGCTCGGAGGTGGACAATAAATACCATCTTCATGGATTGGAGCGGGGTCTTCTGGAGTGGTGTCCGCATCCAGTAAATTTTTAAAATTATCTCTCCATATCCTCTGAAAGTTATCCGGGTCCGTCACTAGCTGACCATCGCTGTCCTTGCAGGAGGGCAACCCTGTTCACGCATTCTCGCCTTAACTCTCTTGTAGAATTTTCGGGTTTCCCCTCTACTTCAGAGCAACTCTGTGCATTCATCCTGCCTCTTCTTTAGCTCCTTTTTCCGCCTAAAAAGATGAGTTGCCTCTCGTCTCTTCTTCCTGTGCCGTTCACGAACAGCTCGCGTTGCCATTGGCTGCAATTTTGCCCTGTATGCAGCAACCGTCTCTCTCGTGGCATTGCGACATTCATCATCGTACCAGGCATCTTCTTGAGACGGCTTTGAGTACCCAAGTACGCTTCTCGCAGCCGTTCTAAGCAATCGGCTATTTTTTGCCACTGCGAGGTTATATTGTCAGTGGTTGGAGCATTCCGCAGCAGTTGAGTTAGGTGGTTGGAGTAGGCGTCAGCTACCTCTGTGGTTCGCAGTTTACCGATGTTCAGCTTTCGTTGATCGGAGTCAATGTTCGCACCCCTGATCACTCGTACGTCCAGAGCACTCGATGCGTGCCTTCCATCGACTACCACGTGATCTATCTGATTCCTCGTCAATTGATCTGAAGATAACCATGTTGCCTTATGAATATTTTTATGGTCAAATCTAGTGCTGATAACTACCATATTTCTTGCCGCAGAGAAATCAATCAGTCTGATGCCATTGTTCGACGTTTCGGTGTGCAGACTGAATTTTCCGATAGCTAGGCTCTCGTAGAACTCGTCTTTGAATTATGAGTTTTTGTAATAAATCGGGTTTTATTTTGAGGGTATTACCTTCGGGTGGTACGCTGGTAAAAATCGTAATTGTCAGTAAACATAAATGTCAACAAAGCTTTCTTTCTTTTCTTTTCTTTTTTTCATTCTTCGTTATAAATGTAACTGGGGTGGTCTTAAAAGTAGTATAACAATACATAACTAGTGTGTACAGCTAAAAAGGCACATATAAGTGTTATGTGGAAAAACTTTGTCTTGACTCTTATGGTGGATATACGTTCACACACCGGGTTGAACCTTGAGACTAGGTGTCTCTTGCCAACCACAAATCCACATCCAAACTCGTGCTTGTCCGCATGGCCACTATTGTAGATGTCGCACGTCTTCATGCGCGGGCACCCGTGTCCCGTCCACCGGATTTCCTGTAAAGCGGTTACGTCAGCCTTGTATTCTTCGAAGACTTCCGCCAGTTGGATGGGGGCACCTAGTCTATAAAGTGTTCTAACATTCCAGGTGTATATTCTTAAATCATGGTCCTTAATTCATTTGCGGTTGTCGTCAACATTTTGGGGGGTAAATTTTATTGTTTTCTTACTTCTTTTCATTGCAATAGTTCAAACGTCGGTGGCGGGTTGCAAGCCCAGCGCACCACGTTGCAGTTTTCTCCTCCTGCCAGGATTTTATTACAGCCGCCCAGTCTGGGTCAGGTGCTGATCAGGGTACCGCTCACTCTGAGCAGACGTGCCTGGGTTTTAAGTTTCGCCCCTCACAGTAAGCCGTGCTCTGACGGTGTCAAAGGAACGCTTCCAGTCGTCACCACGTGGAGGTACTCCGTCCGCAGTAGTACTACTACTGTGAGTAGACTTGAAGTGCAATTGGCAAGGATCACTCTGGGTTTGCCAAGTTAAACCGAATATTACTTATTATAAATAATAATTTTATGGTGAAAACATCATGAAAAAATTGACTTTTTTTTCGCATATTTTTGCAATTTTCATGCACTGGATGCAATTTTGTTGGGTCGGTCTATTTGAGCCTTTTTTGCTCTGGTTTATGAAATATAGACTCCGTGAGAATTTTTTTAGTTTCGGTAAATACTTCAAAAATAGCTGGCTACGAAGATGCCACCAATTTATGCCCAGATTTTTCGCATGCTTAACAATGCTTTTTTCACCATTTAACAGTATCTCAATATCAAAATTTCTAGAAACCATAGAATTTAGTGGACAACTTAAATAAAGTTGCACGTCATCTGCGTACATATGTATTTTAGAAAATGACAATTGTTGTGGTAAGTCGTTTATGTATACAGAAAACAGTATGGGCCCTAAAATTGATGCCCGTGCTACTCCTTTTGTACATGGAAGTTTTTCAGAAAGACCATTAGCTGTGTGCACAGATTGTGTGCGGCCAGAGAGATAAGATTGTATAAGCTCCACAGCTGTGGACCCGAAATTAAAAAAATTATTTAACTTCATACATAGTGTGGTGTGATCTACCGTATCGAAGGCCTTGGAGGGGTCAAAAAGGACTAGAAAAGCTATATGACGAACTTCTAATTCATTTCTTATGTTTTCAGATACTTCCAATAAAGAACTAGTACAACTGTGGCTTGGACGAAAACCAGATTGTTTTTCATGCATTAGTGAATTAGAGCTGAGGTGTCCCTTGGTTTGTTTGTGAAGTAGCTATTCAAATACTTTGGAAAGAGAGCAAAGTATGGCAATTGGTATTCATTATTAGATTTCGGGAAGGGTCTCAGTTGAGCATGTTTCCACATTGTTGGAAAAGTACTAGATGTAATGATGGTATTAAATTATATAAGGTAAAATAAACGGAAGAAGCATTTGTAGGAACCTCAGATCAATATTGTCATAACCTTTGGCGTTAGATTTAACTTCAGCAAAACAGGATATGACATCAATGTGATTTACTAATAAATACAAAATCTCTTGTATTATTTTGCAAAATATTTCCTACAGCAGTAGGACTGCTCGTAAAAGTAGTGTTGACGCCAACATGTCAACCTGGCAATTATTATTACCCACTTGTTTTCCAATACAAATTTCGAATTTACTAGAAAAATATTTAGTTTTAGCTTGTGTAATTTATAAGCATAAATTTATCAATCAGTAGCCGCACGTAGAAAAGTATTCCAAGCGCTTCGGTATTTTGCGTTCCGTAGATAGTTCGTCACACCAAACTTAGATAACAGCTATTTTACCTGGTCCATCCATCGTAGTTTTGGTCGCCCTATCCTGCGCCGCCTATCGAGTTTATTGCCAAAGACTTTTCGAGCCGGAGCGATTTCGTCCATTCGTACAACGTGTCCAAGCCAGCGCATTCGGTCTATTTGAACGCGCTTGACTACGTCGCACAGTGTAACGTCTTCATACATTCGTAGGCCAAAAATGCAACGAAATTTTATACTACTACTTTTTGTGATAAAATTAAGAAATTTCTAAAGTTTCATATAAATCGAAGGAGAACCACGCCCCCTCCCATATATAGTAAAATGTTTTTTTGACATATTTCCGTCAAATATTAACTTATTTCAATGAAATTTGGTTGCTAAGCATAACTTACCATTCTTAGTAATTATACCAAAAGTGGGTTTGGTCAGCCTAAAACCACACCCAACTCCCATACAATCACGCCCCCTCCCATATATAGTAAATAGTCATCTTCTGTTATTCTTTTAAGTAGTAAGCAGTAAGAACTGATTCCACAGTATCTTGCCAACATATTGTGCAAATAAGTTTGATAATTAAAATTAATACAGAAAGAATTTCAATAAACAATACAGTCTGAAAACAAAATGACTTGTATCATTTGTACTTTGTACTATACATTGTGATATTACACAGTGCCGCAGTAAAACTTGAACCAATTGAGACCGCCAAAATCTAAAAGCTTATGATGGTAGAAGAAAACCCCTAGCTGGGTTTTGAATTATTAGCTAAGGTTTTTTTATTATTAATTTTTGAAAGTTCAAAAATCATGTACTGATTCTTAAGGCTATATCTCGTGAACTATTCAAAATTTTTATGTCTCTCTTTGGTAAAATTTTAGCTCTTAATCAGATCTAAAAATTTAACCTTCAGATAAAATCAAAAACACAACATAATCTCACTCAAAACAACAAAAATGTAAAAAAATCGTAAAATTTAATCATAGATTTTTATTGTTTTTAGATTTATTTCTATTTTGTATCTATTTCATTTTAAAAAGCATAGCATTTTTAATTTCGATATACGTACAATTCAAAGTGATTTCTGTACAGTTTTGCTGTTTTGAGTAAGATGTTGTTGTTTTCTTGATTTTATCTCAAAGCAAAATTTTTAGATCTGATTAAAAGCTAAAAATTTGCTGAAGAGAGAAAAGCTATATTTGGAATAGTTCACGAGATGTAGACTACTAAAATCTTCCTCTCAATCGAAAACTTCAAAAATGAATTAAAAGAAAACCTTAGCTAATAATTCAAAACCCAGTTAGGGTTTTTCTTCTACTATCATAAGCTTTCAGATTTTGTGGGTTTCAATTGGTTCAAGAGTTTGAAGTAGGAAAATGTGCTACTGTGTTATATAAACCACTTTCTGCAAAAAACCAATAAATTTGTCAGGAAAGCTTTCACAAAAAACTCATTTTAACAAAATGGGGCAGCAGACTCTTTTGCAGTGTTATAGTATACAGTTCCGTTTATCATCACAAACAAAAATGAAGGTTAACATAGGCTAACATTTTTTTATCGTCTTTTGAAATTTGGGAAAAATTCACATACTTAACTTCCTTTAGAGGTTTTCTTTCTGTCTACCGTACTCACGCAATTTCAATGATATAGTCTTTGAAATGTTATTAGAAAACATCATAATCTTTCCAAAAAGTCATAAACCATTAAAATTGAATAACAAAAGTTAAACTTGTTTAAAATCGCTAAAAATATATTGAAATTGTCATATTAAATTTCTGTACCCTCAACTTTGAGAGCTTAAAACTATAAGAAAATGTAGATATTTTTGAAAAAAATTTAAGTTTGTTCTAATGAAACATTTTTGAGCAAATATACATTAAAATTTGGTATTTTTCTCTCGAAGACTCCCAGAATAGATTGATCCGCTTGTGTCATTACCAGGATTCTGCGCTGTAGATCAAGACAGGAAGGATCAGAGTCTGATAGAGCTGGATCATTGTGGTTCTAGAGAGCGCATTGTCGTTAAATCGCTTGCTTAGCGCATAGTAGCAGCGGTTTGCGATCAATACTCGTCTTTTGATTTCGAGGCTGACATTATTATTTTTGTTTATGGCGGAGCCAAGGTAGACAAAATCATCTACCACTTCAAAGTTATAGTTGTCAACGTTCACGTAGCGTCCCAGATGAGTGGACTTTTTGTTCGTTGAAACAAATAACTTGGTTTTTTCCTCGTTTATCACCAGAGCCACTTCAGCCGACTTGTTTTCAATGCTCGAAAAAGCTGCAGTAACATCTCGCAATCCACGTCCAATGATATCTATATTATCAGCATACGCGAGCAACATGTGACTTTTGTTGAAGATGGTACCATTTCTATATACTGCATCCTTCCGTATGATCATCTCCATTACGATGTTAAAGAGATCGCAGGACAGACTATCGCCTTGTCTAAAGCCTCGCTTGGTAGAAAATGGCTCTGACAGATTTTTGCAAATTTTCACCGAAGACTTCGTGTCAGTCAGTGTCATCCCGCAAAGCCGAATTAGCTTCGCGGGGATACCAAACTCAGCCATAGCATCCAACGATTTGTGTCGTATCGGACTGTCGAATGCAGCTTTGTAATCGATGAACAGATGGTAGGTGTCGATCTGCATTTCTTGGGTCTTCTCCAGCATTTGTCTTAGTATGAATATCTGGTCGGTCGTGGATTTACCTGGTCTAAAGCCGCACTGATAAGGTCCAATCAGGTTCGCCAGAATGGGCTTTAGTCTTTCACATAGCACACTAGACAGGACCTTGTATGCGATGGGTAAAAGGCTAATCCCGCAATAGTTGGTACACACACTTGGATGCCTATCTTAAGCAATTTACTTTTACAATTTCTTAAATTTGTAATTAATTCTAATGTGAGCGCTTGTTATTCTTGAATGGAAAATAGATCTCCAGAGTTAATGAGCTTTGCTTGGACAGTTTTCGTCTGTTGATTTGTAGAGACCTTGGCAGTTTGTACAATTCTGTACATTATCAGCGCAGTCCGTCGTGCTATAATTACCGGCACAATTTGCACAGAATGTCTTCACCCTGCAGCGACTTGAGCCATGACAAGTGTGACCATTTTTGCAGCTAAATTTAGCATTTTTTTTGTATTTAGCAGCAAAATTTTCATTTAGCATTTTTCTTAGCTTTTCGCAATTATAAATTTAGCATTTTTTAGCATTATTATATCTGAATAATTTTGTTCCAACACGATACTTCAAGAATTTTTAAAATCAAAGAAAGATGCAATCAATTCTGAAGAAGAAAATGAAATAAGAGTTATTTGCTAAAAGTTTATAGCTCAGTTAATATATCAGCTTAGACAACGATTGCCAGCAAATTTTCTTAATCTTAAAAATATAAATTTATTTTCTGTTGAAAGCAGTTTAAAGACTAAAAAATTTAAAGTACATGAACATTTTGAACAACAAATGGAAGATTTCACAGTGGACGAAATTACTATTTTAGAAAATCAATGGCATATGAATGGGCAAACAAAAACTCAGCAATTGATTTCTGGATAAGTGTATTCAAATATAAAAATGTTTTAAATTGTCTTCTTTTGTTATGAAGTTTTATCATTTAGTAACGCAGAAGTTGTAAGAGTTTTCAGTGGCATGAATCTTATAAAAACAAAAATTAGAAATAGAATGATATTAAACACTATGAATCCACTTCTTTATATTAGATGCGGATTGAAAAGGTTAAATAAATGTTGCGAAAGTTTTAAAATTACAAACGATCTCATAAAAAATGTGATAAAAACATGTATGATAATGATATTTCGACCGACTCTTCGGATGTTGAGGATGAATATAAAAATGTCCAAAGTCGAGGGCAAATATAAAAGATAACATCGAGACAACTTAAAATATAAATAAAAATTCCCTCCCCCACCCCCGGAAAAACTGCCAAAATTGTTATTTTTTTTGTTTGTAGCTTAATCGTAACATTCGAGACATCGCTGTAGGGTCTCGATGAGTACAACATGTGTCCTATAGCTGTTGCTGACGTACGCCATCATTTTGTAATAATAATTATTATTATTATTATTATTAGCCTTTAAAACAACTTGACACATATATATATTTATATCTTAGTGCCTAAGTCAGAGGCCGAAATGATCAAAGATTTCCATTCGCTTCGATCTTGTGCGCACCGTCTCCAGTCAGTCCTACCAAGCAGCGTCAGTGATTGCTCCACCTGGTCCTTCCAACGTAGTCGCGGTCTCCCTCTTTTGCGCCGTCCTTCGAGGTCTTGATAGAATACCTTTCGCGCTGGAGTTTCCTCATCCATTCTCACGACATGGCCTAGCTAGCGTAATCGTTGCACTTTGATCCGCTTGACGACATCAATGTAGAGGTATAACTCGTACAGCTCATGGTTCATCCGAATCCTAAACTCGCCGTTTACGCAAATGGGTCCATATATTTTGCGGAGTATTTTTCTCTCAAACACCGCCAGATGAGCTGCATCTGCCTGTGTAAGCACCCAAGATTCGGAGGCGTACAACAGGACCGGTAAAATTAGTACCTGGTACAGCTTACTTACAGCTGGTAGTTCGAGATAGGGTGGTGTTTATAAAGTGCTCGCGTAGTCCAAAGAAACACCTGTTAGCAAGCACTATTCTCCGTTTTACTTCGAGGCTGACACTGTTGTTCTTGTTCATGGCGGATCCAAGGTAGATAAATTCATCCACTACCTTAAAGCAATAGTTTTCAACGTTCACGCTGCGTCCCCAACGGGTGGACACTTTGTTCGATGATACCATTAACTTCGTCTTGTCCTCATTCACTGCCAAACCCATTTTCGCTGACTCCCTTTCAACAGCTGTTACCTCTCGCATCGTTCGACCGATAATGTCGATATCATCGGCATATGCGAGCAGCATGTGGCTCTTATTAAATATGGTGCCAGACATGTTAACCGCTGCTTTCCTTAACACCTTCTCCATCACTATGTTGAACAGCATACATGACAAACCGTCACCCTGTCTAAGACCTCTCGTCGTATCGAATGGTGCAGATAGATCCTTGCCAATCCGAACAGAGGATTTGGTATTCGTAAGGGTACACCGGCAGAGACGAATTATCTTCGCAGGAATACCGAACTCAGACATGGCTTCGTATAGTCGATGCCTGATGGGACTATCGAAGGCAGCTTTGTAATCGACAAAGAGGTGGTAAGTGTCGATTTGCTTCTCATGGGTTTTCTCAAGAATCTGCCGTAGTGTAAATATCTGATCCGTCGTGGATTTGCCTGGTCTAAAGCCGCACTGATAAGGTCCAATCAGGTTTTCCACAATTGGCTTTAGACGTTCACACAGTATGCTAGACAGGACCTTATACGCAATGGGTAAGAGGCTAATTCCACGATAGTTTTTACACTCACTACGGTCACCTTTTTTGTAGATTGGACATAGCACACTGAGATTCCAATCCTCTGGCATGCTCTCCTGAAGCCAAATGTTCTCTATGAGCTGTTGCATGCTTAAAACAAGCTCATCTCCACCCGCCTTAAACAACTCAGCTGGAAGACCATCAGCCCCAGCGGCCTTGTTGTTCTTTAGGCGGGATATGGCAGTTGTTATCTCAGCTTGGCTCGGAGGTGGACACTCGATGTTATCATCTGGGATTGGTACACAGTCTTCATTAGCAGAGTTTTCACACATCAATAGGCTGCAGAAGTGATCTTTATATATTCTCAGTACGCTCTCGGAGTCAGTAACGAGATGACCATCCTTGTCTTTACAGGAGGGAAGACCTGTTCCATGTACCTTTCCTTTTATCTTCTGATAGAATTTTCGGGCTTCACCTCTGTTCCTGTAATCTTCAATACACACATTATTCCGCTCCTTAAGCTCTCGTTTTTTTCGCCTGAAGAGTCGAGTCGCCTCCCGCCTCTTCTCCCTATACTTTTAATGAACAGCTCGCGTTGCCATTGGCTGCAGTTTGGCCCTGTATGCAGCATCTTGTTCCCGGGAGGCATCGCTGCATTGGTCAACGTACCAGGCATTATCGTTAAAGGGCTTCACATACCCTAGTACGGACCGCGCAGTCCTTTCCATCGAGTGGGCAATATGTTGCCATTGCGCGCTAGTATTTTCGGGAGTTGGAGCATCAAGAAGTAGTTGAGTGAGTTGGTCAGAATAGGCGTTGGCTATCTCCGCGGTCTGCAGTTTGGCGATGTCCAGCTTTCTCTGTGCCTGGTTACGCAGGGTTTTCGCTCTGCTTAGCCTAGTACGCACCTTCACTGCAGTGAGGTGGTGATCCGAGTTGATGTTCGCACTTGATGCGTGCCTTCCATCGATTACCACGTGATCAATTTGGTTTCTCGTTACTTGATCGGGAGATATCCACGTTGCTTTGTGAATGTTTTTGTGGTCAAATCGTGTGCTGCTAATTACCATGTTCCTTGATGCAGAGAAATCAATCAGTCTGATTCCGTTTGGCGATGTGTCAGTATGCAGACTAAATTTTCCGACTGTTGGGCTAAAGACATTCTCCCGGCCTATTTTGGCATTAAAATCTCCCAGCACGATTTTAACATCATGGCCCGGCCTACGGTCATATGTTTCTTCAAGTTGGGCGTAGAATTCGTCTTTGACCTCGTCACTTTTCTCCTCCGTCGGAGCATGAGCACATATCAGCGTGATGTAGAAAAATTTTGCTTTTAGTCTTATGGTGGCGATTCGTTCACTGACAGGAGTAAACCTAGAGACCAGGTGTCGTAGTCTCTTGCCGACCACAAATCCACAACCAAACTCATGCTTTTCCGCGTGGCAGCTGTAGTACACGTCACACATCCTCATCCGCGAGCATCCAGTCCACCGAATTTCCTGTATAGCAGTAATGTCAGCCTTATACTCTTCGAGGACATCCGCCAGTTGAATAGAGCACCTGGTCGGTAAAGAGTTCTAACATTCCAAGTGCATATTCTCAAATCATGGTCCTTAAAACGTTTGCGGTGGTCGTCAACATTTTGGGGGTTTCTTTTTCTCTTATTTCTCATTTTATTCACTGCCATTATACTGGTGGCGGGTGGCAAGCCCAGCCCTCCAGGTTCTGCATTTTATTCCTACTGCCAGGAAACATTTCAGCCGCTCATTCTGAGGCAGACGCTGACCAGGAAGCCGCCCAATATGGAACAGACGCTATGGATTTTCGCAATTTAGTTTTCGGAAGATGTGGGTTGCTAACCCTCGTCTTCTAGATTGGTAATACGGCTGCTATCTGCACGTCCAATCCCACGATGCAACCATGCTTCAGCGGTTCAAGCTTACTTTCCTGAGACGTCTCTTTGACCATTCAGGATACATGGTTGTAATGCTAACTTTAGCTAACTTCTAAGCGGTTGCTTCGAAGTCATTGCCCAGGGAATACTTGGTCTAAGACCGGAAGTAGTTAGCTGCTTGGACAGTGCCACAAAGGAATCGATTCTGGTCACTCCCAAGTGAGTAACAATCAGTAACTTTCCACCTCTGAGCAAAGTCCCATTTGTAATAATAATGGCTTCATTTAAAGCAGTTTCTACCCCTAAAATTGAAAAATATTTTTTCATAGGATTTAAGCCCTTCAAAACCGAGAATATTTAGCTTTGGAAGTATAAAGTTTTCTTCAAAAACAAAAAAGCTACGTATGACAAGATGTATTTGCAGCATTATCACAAATATTTTTACTCGATGTTTGCATTATTACCGAAAATTATTCCATACTTTTTAACTATATCGAAAAAAATTAAATACAAGTTATTGCATACTTTTTATCGAAATAAGTGTTTACAATTCCATGCGGATGAAGATATTTAACTTCACCAATATTTAAGCAACGAAATTATACAGATACCAGGTAAACATAGGAGTTAATAAGAATAAAATCAAAGCATAATTTTGAACTTGATGCATAATTCCTATGCCATAAGCAGCACTGAATGTTTTGTACGATGCAGTTATTCAGCGTTTGCAGTGACTGATGAAAAGCGTCTGAGGTATTTTTTTGCAAAACTAAAAGGTCGTGAACGGAACTTGAGTCGCGCCAAGATTTGCTTTAATTACATATCATTACTCTCTTTGGTATTTAATTTATAATAAATACAACATTTCCATGGTAACTATATTAAAAATGAATTATCTCAGGAAAATTTTTCAATTTTTTTCGATGTCGCTAAAAAGTATGCAATAATTTGTGCTACAAAGTATGTAATCATATTTAAAAATTATCATTTGTAAACAAATGATATTTAAAAATGTACTGAAATGCTATAAAATAGCGATTTAAATTTTGATGTTATTTTTTTGTATATAAATATACATATATGTGTGTATGTACTAACCAATGTGATATTGAATTTAATGGTCACTTTTTCTTTTATGTATGTAAGACTCTTTATGTTTCTTTTTTATTCAATAAATAGTTTTTTGTTGTTGTTTGCCACGGCTCAACAATACATGGTTGAATTATTACATGTCATTGTTTTATTCTAATGAAATATATTTCTAAGGCGACATTGAATACAAAATTGCCATGCATTTTATTTAAAAAATTTCTTTCTATGGACAAGTAGTTCAGTCTTAATTCCTTCATATTGATAGTTTTAGGTTTTAAGTACACCAAGTAAATAACAAAAGTACCGTATTTTGTTGCTTTTGTGCACAATCTTTGTATCAAGACATTGTAGTCCTTTTGGTATTAATTTGTTTTTAATAATAGCTGGATCTTGAGTTTCCAAACCTAACCACAATGCTTAAAAAGGTTTCATATTTTTAGTTGAGTAAGTGAAAAATTCACATTACTTCAAAATCATTTTTTGAAAATTTTTCGAATGGAATAGTCTTTAATTTTTGCAAGTTTGCAGATTTTATGAATTTCTTAAATTTTACATTTTAAAATTGTTATTGGTGGAATGTGTTATCGTCGCACTTGTTACTTGTTTATCTTCAATATCATCATCGTCGACCGTTTGTAAGGGTGCGAAGTAGTTGTTGTCCGCATAAGGCGCGGTAGTATTGCTTTTAAGTTTTCCCCCTTTCATTGTACCAAGATGTGCGGTCATATCATCACTATTGTATGCTTCTTTAATGTTGTTTTGTTAAACAAGGTATTGTTTTTGGAATTTGTTGTTTCACTATGAATAAAATGTTTACGGTTTTTGAACTGGATTTACAAACTAAGTCGGTTTGTATTGAAGAAATCAAACACGTCCGACGATTGCGAGAGCTTATCATTGATTGATTTCATGTAAATTGTTCCATACATTCAACACAAAGATGTTTAACATATTGTATTTAAGTAATATCGGACCATCAATATATATTTGAAATTAGTCCACTCCAGCGCCACATACCGAGTCCATATATATAAAAACGTTGATAACATGATCAAACAAACATGCATTCTGAATTTAAATTTAATTGGTCTATTCATTTAAATTTGCAGCATAAATCCACCCCAGCGCCACCTACAGGGTCTATTTGTACATAAAATTGTTTGTCGTGATCAAACAAATATACATTTTCAATTTCAGGCAAAGTAACATCATCATCTTTGCTTTTAATCTCTGCTTTGTCATTTACAAATTTAATAGAGTGCCAGCTTTTGTTGACCGACACAAAGTTCGAATACAGTTTCGGTTTGTCCTTAACGCAATGTCACCAATACCTTCAGAATATATCGTCTCTCCAGATGCTAGAATAATTATTTGCTTCGTCTCTTTTAGTTCTCAAAAAAAAAAATATTCTGCTACTCATGTGTGATGTAAGTCCGCTATCTAAAATCAAGACTCTTAACTGAACGTCCCGACGCGTCGCCTTTAAATAAAGAAGAAGCATAATCGCTGTCATCTCTCGCACTATCTCTACATTGAGAACGGTTGTGGCCATTTTTTACCACAACGATATCATCTTATGTTGTTGTTGTAACTCTTTCCGCTGTCATCGTCATAATTATCATTACGATTATTACTCGTACTCTTACTCTGCTTGAACTTGTCATAATTATTATTCTTCCTTTTCGCCGCAAATACCGTCTCACTATGTACAAAGCTCCTCTCACCTTGTCGCATCTTCTCCTCCAGTATTTTTGAACCCAGACTTACATATGTTGGCAAATTGTAACGACATTCTATGGCAACAACAAAACTCTCCATTTCATCAGAAAAAAACATTTCAACAGCAAAATCATTAATTTGGGTAGAAATCTTCTTGTTAATGAATTTCAAATGCACCAACTTTTTGAATAACTTAACTATGCCTGACGCTGTATCTGCCTTGTAAATAGCACTAAGCGCATTCTATCCGTGTTATCAATTTTGAATTTGGTTTAAATCGCTTTTTACGAATCGCTTTAGCGAATTGCCAACGAATTGTTTGCGAATCACCCCCGCCAACCTGTTTTAGCTTTAAAATCACTCACCACATTCAACTCGCGCTAGATTAAAACATCAAATATTCCTTTTTTTTTTAATTAGACAAAATTGTGCATAATAACAATAATGTGATTTGTTGTTTTAACAAACTTTCAACAATGACAACAAATTATGACTGCATAGCGTTTTAAATACGTATACAATTAGTTTTGTCTCCTTTAATTTAAAAACATTTTTGAAATTAGTTTTTGTTAGTTTTTTTATATGCTGATTCATAAAATCTTAAATTAAATTATATTTTATTTTTATAAAACTAGTATTCTAATTAATATTTTCTCATTTGTTTTAGAAATAAAAACGGCACCGCCAAATATGAGATTTGCAATTTGACGAATTTGGAATAACTGTATTGCATAAAAACCGTTTGATAAACTTTAAAACTATATTCGTTCATACAATGAAGCTGACGGCAGGTGAAACCTTCAGAGCATGGTTATTATCCGCTTTGATGGTGCATGGGGCCGTAGCCGGGAACCCCGATGCTAAAAGGCTATACGATGATCTTTTGAGTAATTACAACAAGCTTGTCAGACCTGTAGTCAACACTACAGACGTCTTAAAAGTGTGCATTAAGTTGAAACTATCGCAGCTGATTGATGTGGTAAGTTATAGCGTAGAATAAAATAATAAAGATTTACTTTTAGTAAAGTTATTACATTTGCTATTGATTTTTCATAATCGATAGGCAATGTTACAGCACTATTTTTTTTTACTTCTTATGACCCTTAGATGTTTTGACAAAGGACGACAGGTCTGAGATAAATGGAAGTATATTAAAAATGTACGAAAGGTGAAAAGGTAAGGATAAGTGCGAGCGGGTTTAAGGGGTCCCAGCGAAGGAAGGGTCATCTTCGGGACCAAGGTTGGGAATGGGCGGCTGGAGGCTACATCTTCCTCTCACTCTCGATGTGCTATGTTTGTGTTCAAGTGTTTGTGTTTATGTTCAACTTTATTTGTAACGTCCGTCAGGCTAGGGAAATGGGTTGTGATTCACACCCGACGAAAAGCCGACAGAGCTAGTCACGAGCCAAATTACCCTAGTGCTTTTGCGGCACGTAACAATATGGAATACCATGGCTTCAATAATTTCTGCCATATCTGGCTGTCGAAGGCTGCTTTGTAGTCCACGAAAAGATGAAAAAGATGGTGCGTGTTGACCTGTTTCTCTTTGGTTTTTTTCAGGATTTGCCGAACTGTGAATATCTGGTCAGTTGTTGATTTACCAGGTCTAAAGCCACACTGATAAGGCCCGATCAGGTTAGATAACACTGGCTTTATTCTTTCACATAACACACTCGACAGGACCTTATATGCAATGGGTAAAAGGCTGATCCCGCGGCAGTTGGAGCGCACACTTGGATCACCTTTTTTCTTGCTTGTTATTAGCTCTTCGCCACCGGGTTTGTAGAGCTCTGTCGGCACCGACTGTTTTATTATTTTTAAGCCGCGGTATTGCTCTTTTTACCTCGGCTTGACTTAGTTGTGGGTAATCTAAGCCGTCGTCGACAATTGGCGTGACATCTTCACGTGCGCTGGCGTCTGGAACCTGCAGTTGCTGGAAGTGTTCTCTCCATATATGGGTAAATCCGAAATAATGTATCCCAGGAAAATTTTTCAGAACTTGTTGCGAATGGTATTGATACTAGAATCGTTTCTTTTTTAATCGACTTTCTATTCTGTTTCTGGTTTTATATAACCGATTATGTACAACATGTTGCACCACAGATTCCGTAGAACAGAAAATGTGTATTCGTATTCGAAATAAATATTTTTTAGAGGGTATTTATTAAGAAAAACTCAAAAATCTGAGTAAAAGTATATTTCGAACTAGCACCCAATTGAAAATCAATGAAATTTCAAAAAACAGCATATGTAATTCGGTTATGTAGCAATTCATTTCATAACAGGTTCCATGAGAACATGTTGGTTTTGGGACAATTTCAAACAAAAATAATATATTGTGCAACCGAAAGTGGAACTTGTTACTTATCAGTAAAAGCTGTTCTGTAATTGTTTCTTTGCAACAAAATATTTTGCTGGGTATACCAAGGACAGAATTTCAGAGTTGTCAAAACCACATATATTTGTTAATCCATAAATGGGCTATATATTAAACCCTCAAAATATATTAAGCGTAAGCTACACCTATCTCGTGTTTTTTTTTCTAAAATATATATTTTGAAGATGTTCATAAAAATGGTAAAAAGCAACATATTTATTTTCCATTTTATAAAAAAAAAATTAATTTCCCTTTGCACCCCATGAATGAAGTATGGGATAGCTTCTCGCGTTGTTGTGAATTAACACGCTTTCTATTTTTAGATTCACAACTAACGGCACCTACTTGTTTATAGACGAATGCGAACGTCACTGTTTGAGAAGCTCTTTCTAGACATGCCGATTGACTCGACACTTAAACTGCGAAGTTGCTGTCAACAACATTCGAGGGGAGCCGACAATGAAAGAGTTGAACCTGTGATCTCCCGCATGGTAGTCGCGTGTTCTAACCACTATGCCACGGCCGGTTCCATTTTATGATAAACTTAAAATCTAATCAATTGTCTACAAACGTCTGTCTGACTGGCTGGATGGCTTGTGGGCACTATAACTCAAGTAAACCTTAACTGATCCGTACGAAATTTTAGCGATTTGTTTTCCGGCGTAAAAACAAAAAATTAAGACGGTTTGCCAATACGCGAACAGACAACGTACGGCTGATCTTGTGAAAAGCAGGGAAATTCGTTATTGATCCCACAAACTTTCATCGATGAGTTTTGCGATTTATTGATTGTCATCGCAAAAGCCAATAGAATGGGGAGTTGAATTCGCTTGAATTTGGAAGGGAAGATCGGTTAGAATAATAAGAATACGTAGGATAAGGATTTCTTCTCCTTTGAATTTGCCCCTGATGAACGTCGCTTTAATCACATTGATGATCAGTTTCTTGACCCACAAATTTAAGGTGATTCAAATTCCGCAACATGCTTATGATCGATCCCACCGTCAGCTGTAAATTATGCGGCGGAGTTCCTGACACATCAAAAAAATTTAAAAATTCTGTCGGATAGTTGGTCGCCTCATTCTCGTTGGTCACACTGTCAACGGATTTGTATGCATGCAGTTCTCCATCGATTCGACTTTGAATAATAACATTCAAGCTATCGACGACCTTATTCTTCGCTGCTAGTATGGCCCGTTCACTTATCCAATCTAGATTTTTATAATTTTTTGCAATGCCGAGGAAAACTTTGGTGATGAGTCCCTGCTCTGACGATGTAAACTCGAAAAAATTTACCGGCAACTTCCATCAATCCAGTTGAAACATCAACAGGAATTTGGCCACTACCAAGCGTCAGTAGCTGTCTAGAAATTTCAGTAACACAAAGATGACGATTTCAGGCATGTGTTAATTTCATAAGCAGCAATAGATTTTGGGATGACGGGAAGCGTTTGACGAAAATACCATAGCCACACCATATCATCTCGAATCACCTCGTAAAACCCTAATCGTTCGGTCGACTGATTCCAAAACTCGTTTTTGTGTCATCGTGCATTCATCCCAAATGATGATTTTGCATTCTCGCAACAATTTCGCTGCACGTTGGCTTGTCAACCGTGAGAAGACTCATCAGCAGCTTCAAAGAGGAAAGTACAGGTCGACCGCGTTTCAACAATGTGACAGAAATATTAGTGGATGCAACAGCTAACGGAATTTGCAATCTTAACTAAGTGTTGCCAGAATCAAAGATTGTCTTGCCTGGAGGAACATCAAGAAAGTAAATGACTCCTGTTCCATCGTCAACAACCTCCATCAGCGAATCGTAAACGCACATTTTTTCGGACTCTTTCAGTCAGCTCATCTCGATCAATGCTTGTTCTCGTTGCAATTCGCGATTGAATACATCGTGCATCGAATGATTTGACGCTGGTATTCCAATTTCGACAGTAGACTGCCGCACATGTCTTCGATCAGAAGTTAATTTCATGATCGAGATTCGAACTTGAACGGAGAATGAAAAGAAGTGATGACTTGAAAACAAACCTGTTGTTCTATTGACAATTTTTAATTTGAGGTGGTAGCCATCCTCTCCACGACAGAACATCAACGGGTATTGAAGTGCATCATATGACCGATGAGTCATGCCTCAGTTGTCTATCATCCCGACGCTTGAGAACAATATCGCGTGATTCCACATTTTTCCCAACAATCACAACTGCGACTTCATTTATAGTGGGAGCATTGAATTGTCCTGTATGGCAACCAGAGGGTTTTTTGTCTGCTCTGATTTTGTGGTCGTCGGAATGCATTGTATTCAATGCGGTTTTGAACAATCAGACCAATGCGTTATTCTTATGCAGAAGATTTTAAAATTGTTCGATCATTTCGTGTTTATACTTTTAACATAATAATCCCAAATTTTCGAAGCATCATAACGAATTTTCTACCTTTACGAATCATTAAATCAAGCGATACAGTGCAAAATTTCGTCGCAAGATCTACATTTTTCCAGTTTTTACGGAATATTTCGAGTTTTCCACCAAGAATTTTTCTATTATCCGAAATTAGACAGATTAACATCGACCAAAATTATCAATCATACGATAAAATTTAAAATTTCGTCAAAAAAAAATAAATTTGTTGACATTTTACCGTAATTTTTCTACAAAAATTTTCTATTTTTCCATTCGTAAAGCCACTACGGAACAATTGCACACAAAATTTTAAACAACAATTCAATTATCAATTTTTATCAAATCAAGCGATACAATGCAAAAAAATCAAATTTTCCGAGTTTTCCACCAAAATTTTTTTTATTTTTCCATTCGAAATGTCATTTTGGATTAATTATCCGAAATCTTTCAAAGTTCCATCGTCAAAATTTATGAAATCATACTATAAAATGCAGAATTTCGTCGAAAAAACAAATTCAAACTTTTTGAATTTTTTCAGAATTTTCCGCATATTTCAACAAAAAATTTCCATTTTTCTATACGAAAAGCCATTCTGTAACAATTGCACACAGTATGCCTAATGTTGATACAATTTTTTACGATAAATAAGATAGAATGATATAGTGTAACGCCCACAACTTAACGTCCGCAACAGACGAATTTAAAATTTTTGGATAAACCAACAAATTTACAACTCTCAATGAAGCCTTTTTCGTATTCCTTTACGTATTTCGACTTTTTTTGTTACTATGCAATATTTGCTAAAATAGATGAAAATGCACGTTGACATCCAAAACAACTTCCATTTTTTGTAACGTCCGCAACGGCACTTTTGGCACGAATATTGTTTTTGTCAAAAGTAGTTAAGCGATCAATTTAATGTCATTTCAAAGTACTCTCAAATAACTGGTGTTGCTGAAGTTTATATGCAAACATCTCACTCATAACGCAAACGGTATTAATAAAACAAAACATATATGCGTACGAATGTAACTTCCGCAACACAGGATTTACCCATATGGAGCACTTGTCCTTAGGAGGGGAGCCTATTACCGTAGCCTTTTCCTCTCACTTTTGGTAACATTTTCGGGCCTCACCTCTATCCCTGTATCGCTCTATGTCCTCGTTCTCCCGTTCCTTCATCTGACGTTTTTTTCGCATAAATAGCTGTCTCGCCTGTTTTACTGTTATACTGTTTTACAATTGACTGTAGAGTTGCCCTATAAGCGGCATCCTGTTCCTCAAATGCCATGCGACATCTTCATCGTACCAGGATTCGTCTGAGCGCCGTAACAGGATTGAATCGCGAGACAAGATGTCTGAGTCTCTCGACAACTACAAATCCACAACCAAATTCGTGCTTTTCAGCATGGCAGCTGTAATAAATGTCGCAGTTTTTACATCGCGAGCATTTTTGTCCTGTCCATCTCCTGAGTCGCGGTGATGTCAGCCTGAAGTGGTCGTCAACGCTTTGCTAAAAAAAAAGAAACTGTGTCGCATGTTAATACACGAAACCCGTTTTCCCAACGAATCAGATGGTAAAAATAAAGAAAGGGTTTTTGTGGGACCACAAACTACAAAACTGCTGAAAGACTCCAAATTTGATTAGATTTTGTCTGAAGATAAATCAAAAGCATGGAAGTCGTTTGATTTGGTTGTATCAAGGTTTCAGGGAAATTTCAGAGTTTTTGAAGACTCATTCAAGATTTGTTAAAAAATAATGAGGAACTTGATAAAGTCATTAATACGACTTTGTTTTTATTTATTTTTTATATTGGCATTCATTTTTATATCTGTGACGATCACATGAGCGTTTTCACTAACAATTACAAGAGGACGTTGATATCAAGGGTCGTATGATGAGGTAATGTTGGGCGGCTATTATTGGTTTTATGTGCGAGAGACAGAAAATAATCACAATTGGCAAAGCAATTTAACAGTTTGAAGACATTTTTAATATTTGTTGTTGCTGACATTTATTATTATTATTAGCCTTTAAAACAACTTGACACATATATATATTTATATCTTAGTGCCTAAGTCAGAGGCCGAAATGATCAAAGATTTCGATTCGCTTCGATCTTGTGCGCACCGTCTCCAGTCAGTCCTACCAAGCAGCGTCAGTGATTCCTCCACCTGGTCCTTCCAACGTAGTCGCGGTCTCCCTCTTTTGCGCCGTCCTTCGAGGTCTTGATGGAATACCTTTCGCGCTGGAGTTTCCTCATCCATTCTCACGACATGGCCTAGCCAGCGTAATCGTTGCACTTTGATTCGCTTGACGACATCAATGTCGTGGTATAACTCGTACAGCTCATGGTTCATCCGAATCATAAACTCGCCGTTTACGCAAATGGGTCCATATATTTTGCGGAGTATTTTTCTCTCAAACACCGCCAGATGAGCAGCATCTGCCTGTGTAAGCACCCAAGATTCGGAGGCGTACAACAGGACCGGTAAAATTAGTACCTGGTACAGCTGGACTTTGGTAGTTCGAGATAAGGTGGTGTTTACAAAGTGCTCGCGTAGTCCAAAGAAACACCTGTTGGCAAGCACTATTCTCCGTTTTATTTCGAGGCTGACACTGTTGTTTTTGTTCATGGCGGATCCATAGTAGATAAATTCATCCACTACCTCAAAGCAATAGTTTTCAACGTTCACGCTGCATCCCTAACGGGTGGACACTTTGTTCGATGATACCATTAACTTCGTCTTGTCCTCATTCACTGCCAAACCCTTTCGCTGACTCCCTTTCAACGGATGAGAAAACAGCTGTTACCCCTCGCATCGTTCGACCGATAATGTCGATATCATCGGCATATGCGAGCCGCATGTGGCTTGTATTAAATATGGTGCCAGACATGTTAACCGCTGCTTTCCTTAAAACCTTCTCACCGACAATGAAAAAAAATGTTGATGACTGAAGCCAGGAGTCGAACCTCGGATCGCCCGCGATGTAGTCGCGTGTTTTAACCATCATGCCACGGCCACGAAAACTGTTCTACTTTTGACCATACTGACTTCATATTCGGATTAGTTTGACACTTTTACATTAAGATTAGGTGTTGATTCATTTGGATAACACTTTGTTGAAAATTTGAGACACAGTGTAATTTAACTTAAAATAGTATATTTTATATTTATATATAAAATATACATTTTAAGGCAAAAATATTAAATATTATAAATTTAAGAAAAAAACTTGTTTGTCTTTGTGCTTGATTATTATTTTTATGTTGTTTCAAAAGATTTCAGGTGTAATAAATAATCGTCTATATTTAAATTTATTTCAGAATTTAAAAAACCAAATAATGACTACAAATCTATGGGTCGAACAATCTTGGTATGATTACAAATTAAGATGGGAACCAAAGGAATATGGCGGAGTTCACATGCTTCATGTTCCATCAGATCACATCTGGCGACCCGACATAGTCCTCTACAATAAGTAAGTATGACAAGGATTTTATATAAGTTAATATAGGAGCATTGAATTTTTTTTGTATTGGACGGGTGGTTATTCCAATATTTATAGCCATTTAAAGCTTAAGCATATGTATGTACACATTGTATTTATTTTTTATTTCTTGCACGCTCACACTGGTGATGAACCTCCACAGAAACAAAAATACAACATCTATGTTCAGATTTGTAATGCTCCCTAGGCTTAATTTGTAATTCAATCTTGTGGTTTGAGATTCGTCCTATTTTAATACATGAGTTGTTTTTGTCTAAGCTTGTTTAAATCGCAAACTAGCCCACACAAATATTACAATCATTATGAAGAAAAATCTTACATGTACTGACGAAATATGTTTCTTCTAATTTAATTTAGTGCATAATAACCTTGTAGAGAAAATAATAGAATGACTTAACTTAAAGACTTAGAATACAAAAAACATGTTATGTGCAACGAATGAAAGACCTATCTTTAGGATTTAACTTAACCATAAAGTTATCACGCGTTTTATGTTATCTTAGTAAATAGATGTGAACATTTTCTACAAATTGTAATATTGAAGATATTTGATCTATTGTATATCTATTTCTTATTTTTTTTAACTATGGGAAACTATTTGTAGAATGAACTGCACAGGTGATTCCCAAACACAAACAAATCGACACTCGTTTTTCGACATAGGAGTTCGATATTTGCAAGCAAGAAATGTTTACTAGTAATGCCGTTTATTATAACAAAATGATTATAAATATATTATTCATATTACATTGGTTTATTAATTGCATCCAAGGTTGATGGTAATAAATTAACAGCGCTACACGAATTACATACAAAAATTCATACACTTTGTTTGCGTTTTGCCAAGCGGCAACCACAACCAATAAGAAAGTTTTAGTCGGGCTACTCAAGTTACATAAACCCTCACCCTCAATAAAACATAAATTTTCTATTAGGTTGATATTATTGCTCGATTTCTAAAGTGGGCGGAGTGGTACATTTGCATGGGAGGTACCAATAGGGGCGTGACTAGACTTACTGGTTTTTTCTCCAAAACTTTGTCCTGTTGTAGCTTAACAAAATACAGAATTTTAGCACGATTGCGTTGGGTGTATTGATATTATTACTCCATCTCTAAAGTGGGCGTAATGGTACATTTGTATGGGAGGTACCACAAGAGACGTGGCTCGACTTCCAGTTTTTTTCTCCAAAACTGTATCCTGCTATAGCTTTACTAA